>PVKB01002125.1:300000-317166 GCA_004027205.1 Ctenodactylus gundi
CGGTTTCTTATTCAAATCATTCCCTTGCCTTAAAGTGATTGTCATATGCATAAACAATACATTTTTCTTATTCTCATACTATTAAAATAACCTAAGTTACCTGATGCTGGGATGATTTTTTTGTGGAAAAGGAAGTTTGTATTTTCAAATTGGTGAATAAATTGAGGGCTGAGAAATGCATGTGCTAATCAAAATAGAAAAAGAAGAAGACCAAATGTTTCTAGGAATAATCCCCTCTCCCGCACAGTACCTCCTTTTAGCTCCTTGTATGAAGACATGCTCCAAGATTCCTATGCTTTTAATTCTCCTAAAATGCACACATTCTTGTCTTAGTCTATCTATCCACAGCGCTTCTTTAGTGTTTTCCTCATTTGGTAGGCTTCAGTAAGACATTGCTCCCCTCGGGTCACTCCAGGTTCTGGAGAAGGAGATTAAGTCCCTCCCATTCTGTAGACTGCTCTGCACCACCTGTAAAGAAAGGGCCATCAAGACAGAGATGGGTGGTGTCTTCCTGGGTGCAATATTCTGCCATGTTTTTTCTCCAACCCCCTCCCCCTCCTTCTTCATATGATGAAATTCTAAGTTTTAAACCAATAGGAAATGGGGCTTATGGGATATCAGAGTCCTCAGAAATAATATGATCAGTATTTTTTTTTTTTTTTTGAGACTGGGTGCAATCCTCTTGACTCAGCCTCCCAACTGCTAGGATTACAGGCATGCACCACCATGTCCGGATTATGTGGTGCTGGGAATCAAACTAGGGTCCTTAGAGCTTGCTAGGTAAGTGCTTTAACTGCTGAGACATTCCTCCAGCCCCATAATCAGTGTTTTTATAAAACATGACTAAGGGAGCTTGTTTGTTCTTTATATCATATCAGGACATAATGAGAACTCAGCAGTTTGGAAAAGATTTCTCATTAAACCCATCCATGCTGTGCCCTGATTTTTAACTTTTTAGCTTCCAGAACTGTAAGTAATAAATTTTTGCTTAAGACTACCCATTCGGTGGCCTTCTCTTAATGTGTCATGACCAAATTAAGATGCGTGCCTAATTAGTATCTCAAGATTAAAAACATAATTCTCAGAGATTGCATTTGAATAAATTAATATATTTAGCATTATAGAAATGTTTCTTTTCCTAATACATAGTGATTGCACTTGTGCCTAATTTTAGAATTCCAAAATTTAATTATTGTAGAAAAATGATAAAAGACATATAGAGAGATATACTTTATTAGCTTTGTATCTATATTGATAAATAGATTTTCTAGAAATAGGTAGAAAAAATGTTAGGTAAAAAGCCACGATCACAAAGTTACTCTTGGGAGTCTTACTTATCAAATCCAAATGTCAGGTAATTATAAACATTCACCAATAAGAGAATGTTTAAATTAATTTTAAGGTAATACTTGAATGGATTAGTCGGTCGCCATTGAAAAGATAGTTATAAAAAACTATCATTGTGACATTGTGACCATGTCCCAACATGAAAAAACTTTGTATTAAAGGTAAGTGATTGCAAAGTAAGACAAATAATCTTGTGGATCTCATGCTGTAGTGAGAAAACATGCACATGAAAAAATAATGATCATATTAAAGTGGTAATTACTAATTTTTCTTTAATCTACAGTTATATCTAAGTCACATTCTAAATTGAAATATGTAATAAAGATATTACTTTTTGACAAAATGTCTTGCTCTGTAGTCCAGACTGGCCTTAAGCTCGCCATGTAGCCCAGCCTGGCCTCGAACTTGTGGCCAGGCCATCCATCCACCTCAGCCTCCCTAGTTCTGGGATTACAGGTATGCACCACCATGACAGCTTATGGGGTACTCTGGGAAATTGGGCCTAGTAATTGCTAGGTAAGTGCTTTAACTACTGAACCAGCCCCAGTGATAAGGATATTTCTGACTTCAAAATTAATGTGTATTATGGATGATTAAATAAGAGCTTGTCTAATGATTATCACTAAAATTTAAAAGACAAGATGTTTAGAACAGAAACCAGTACTGACTAGATAAAAGTAATAATTTGTTAAAAAAAAAGTAGTGATTTAGTGCTGGAGGAATGGCAAAGAGATTAGAGTGCTTGACTAACAAGCAGAAGGCCCTGAGCTCAATTTCCCAGCACCACATCAGCCTGACATGGTGGGATATGCCTGTAAACCCATCAGTCTGGAGGCTGAGGAAGGAGGATTATTTTGAATCCGAGGCCAGTCTGGGCTACTTAATGAGTTCTGGACCATTCTGACTACAGAGTGAGACACTGCCTCAAAAACAAAAAGAGTGGTTATTGTGGTTTGAATCTGTGATGTCCCCCAAAAGTCTCATGTATTTCAATGTTATAGATTGTCTATGGAACCATGTGCTGTTGAGAGATTGGGGCCTAGACTGGAGGGGTGGACTACAGGCATGTAAACTGGAGTAACAGTGTGTAAATTGGATTAACAGAGTGTAGTGGGGGTTTACCACACTTCCATACCTGGATCCAGGAGGGGCTGATCACTGGGAGGAGACCTGGAAGGATATATAAGCTGCTTCCTGCCTTCCTTGGACTGCTAGTCTTGACTAGTCTTCCTGTTTATGATGTCATGAGAAGCTGCCTCCACCTCTCTCTCTGCCATGTACTGCCATTGCTGCCGGCCACCCCTGAATGGACTGTGACCTTCTGAAACTGTGAGCTAAAATAAACCTTTCCTCCCCTAAATTTGTGGGTATTGGGTATTGAGTCACAGCAATGGAAAAGTAACTGAGACACTGGTGATTTAATTTAGTATGGTGAATTAACAGGAAATAAATCGCTGCTCCTATGACAAAAGCTTCTTTTGCAGAACTCATCATTGCCAAACAGAACGTAGGAGCTGCCTGGCCTCACACGCAGGAAAGACACACCTGAGAGGTAACGACGCATGTGTAATTCTTCTCTAATCTTTTTAAATATAAAGGCTAAGTATTTATGTGAAACACCCACATGATTGGGTGCCAAACAAGGAAGAAATGTAAAGCGAGAACAGGCAAAGAGCTAAAGAAGAGTGTTTTGGAAAGAAAACATCGTGTCAGACCTTGGCTCATAGAAAACAGCCTTTTCACCAAGGGAAGTGCACACAGCTTCTATTAGATACATGCTTTAGCACATCAATAAAAACCATCTGCTTACGGTTAACATGTGTAATAAAGATTTTAAAGAAAGGAATGTAAAAGACAAATATATACTGTAAGAATTTTAGAATAAACAAAACCTCTCTATAGAGAATATTAGTGCTTGAGAATTTATTCTTTCTCTAGGAAAACACTAGTAAACCTCTTGACACCAGAGTAGTACAGGCATATTCTGTTCGGGATGGGAAAACAGGACACTTTGCTGAAAATTAAGCCTATAATCTCATCATATGAAATGCAAAATTTACCTGGCTACAGATGACAAAAGAAAACTTATATAGTTGGAGTTATCCTAAGATTTAGTGATAGAAATTATATGTTAAAATTAGGATTTAGATACATCTTTGGGACGTGTAATTATGTACCAATCTCAAACACATACTAATAAAATAATTAGAGAAACAACTTCTTTGTTAGGCAATACTATGACAAAATCTTCTAATTTATGTAAGGAACCTGGAATTTAATGAGTGTATAAATATATGGAAGAATGCATTTGAAAAAGCAAGGGTGGGATAGTAGGATACTAAGAACCAAATTCAGGACTTTTTATGACTAAAATTCATGCACCTGGACACAAACCATACGACAAAACACCAAGGAGAAAGAAAAAACTTTGCACCTTCATTAATACCCCACCCCCAACCCCTTTAAGGCCTGTCCAGTTGGAAGCTGCCTCTCATCCACCAGACAGCCTGAAGCTGTGGCGCTCAACAAGCAACAGTGGTTTCCAGTGCTCAACAGTCACACGTGACTAGCAGCTGCCATGTTGCGTACTGTGGTCATAGAACATGTTCCTCACCACAGAAAGCTGTCTTTGATAGCGCTGATTTGGGGCACCAGTAAGGGATAGAGACACTACAGTAATCCTGGATTTGAGATCCAGTAAAATTTCAAAGTGGCAAAGAGATCTGAACACAGAGGCAAATGTTACAGTATGAAGAGATGCTCAGTCCTCACCAAGGAAGATCTCTTGGTTACAGAAATATCTGAAAGATTCATTTTCAAAACATGGATATCTAAGATTCAGTGTGACCTGCTCCACCCAGTCCACCCTATTCCCTTTGTTGCAATGTTTAGGAAACTGTTCCTACGTGATCATTGGAGAACAGTGTTTAGCAGAGCTGAGGCAGTGTCAGGAGGTGGAATAAAGAATAAAGATCAGAAGATTAACAGAAGCAAGAACTAGAGGTCGCAGGAAACCAGAGAAAAAGAGGAAGACAGCCACCCTGTCAGCTCCAGCATACCCACAAGAAGGCACCCCAGGAAGAGATGCGTGAAACAACCTTTATTCAAACCTATCAATGGTGATCCAATTAATTCTAGAATTATTTTAGTTTTTCAGTGGCTTTAGTTTCATGTATGTGCCAACTTGCAATCTGCTTTTTTTGGTACTTGTTAAAATGAAAAATTCTAAAGAGAAAAATTTAGTACCTATGTGTGTGTACATCAACCATATTATATATTTTAATTGTGACCCAAGATAATGCCTCTTCATTCCAAAAAACACAAAAGCAAAAAAGCAGATGCTATAACATATGAAAAAAGTAAATTATAATACCATCTTTATTCTATGAGGCAACATTTTGTAGCCACCAGGAAAAACAAGGAACTTGAATGCATTTTCCTCGATGTATTCAACTCAGAAAAGGCCTAACTTTTAGAGACCTAGAGATCGTTTTTATTAGGTGGAAATTTCTTGAATGCCAATGCAAGAGTGATTGTGAAACCGCCTCTCAGTTGTCCTTTAACTCTCTGCTTGCTTTCTACTGCCACTTTCGGAAACTTTTAGAAGAGAATGGATCTTCCTGCAGAGTCTGTATTTTGAGAAAGATGCTCCAGTTCAGGATCAGATAGAAGTTTATGTGTCCAGATCACTGATTTCTTGGTCCCAGAAAGACCTCTAAACTTTTTGGGTAGGTTCAAGAATGACTGACTGTTCCTTTGTTTTTTTATAGACCAATAACATCCACCATATTAAACAGGAATGTTGTGTTTATTTGTGGATATTAAAAAAAACCCTTTGGTCAGCCCTGCAAATAATAAAGACTTCCAAAAGTAAAGAAATACCAAAATAACTATGGTATTTCCTCAGTTGTGCATAATCATTTCTTCGGAACAGATTCATTGCATAAACACTCAACATTTTCTTTCCCTCCAGTCACATCTGTGGGCAAGTTTACCACTTGGGAACAAGAGAGATCAAAAACTATATCCGGACATGGGTGGGCACAGGTGTTTCAAGAGCTCCACAAACACAGCTCCATTCCAACGAGTGGACCCTCAATACTTTCAGTCACACGGTGTGTTTGTCCTGAGAAAAGGGAAGCCACTGGCAAGTGGGGCAGCATACTTGTCTGAAAAGACAGATTTCACTGGCAGAGTGCATTCCTTGAACATATTGACTCTCTAAACACAGACCATCAGCCCACAATTTATTAAAAGCAATTGTGTGTTTCCTAGGTCTCGCCAAACATTTGGTGCATGTTATACAACTCTCCAAGACCAAGCTCCCATCCTACCCCTTTAGAGAGAAATTTTTCTCCACTAGCCCAAATTATAACGAATCTCTGATATCCCACAGCAACCACGCTCTGGGATGTTCGTTGACATTTAATCCCTCGCTGCTACGTGGGAGGTGCCAGCCACTTTCACTTGTAATGAATAGGTATTTTAAATTTTTATCTGTACCTCCTTTAATTTTTTCTTACCCCTAGATTTATGTTACATACTCTAGTGGCAAAAACCACTTTTAGTATTTATGTGATTTTTAATATAAATTTTGCTAAGTTGAAACTTAAAATGCAATTTAGAAATAAGCACAAATTCTATCCTGTTATAAAACTATTCTGAGTAGCAAAATATCATTTGTCTGGCACATAGTGATGTGAGAAAGAGAAATTAATTCTGGTTTTGTTGAGGTTGTGGGAACTGCTGGATGTTTGAAGAGTGAGGCACAACAGGAACTGGGCACTGGGAGGTTCAAAGTAGTCACGCAACGTCCCGGCCAAAGGAAGTTGACTGAACCAGCCAGGTACTGGAAAACAACTTGCATAGCTTTATCATCATTAAGCTAATACCCAGACCCTCTTCTCTGTTTCCTCACCCATCGTTTGGAAGCTGGTTCATGCACTACAGTGGTGCAGATACGTAGTATCTAGGTCTTCCCTTAAAGCGGCATTTAGTATGCTTCTACATTGGTTATTTTAGCAAATACATATCCAATATTTCCCAAGTCAGTGACCTTTGAATTGATAGCCTTCAGCCATTGCAGATTAATTTGAGCTTTCAAATTAATTTCATATCATTAGAATCTTATAGTATCTTTCCTTCCCCCACCCACTTTCTCTCTCTTGCTCCTTTCACTCACCCTCGTTGCCACGTCATCTTTTAGAACTTCAGTTCTTCTTACAGTTGAGTGGCACATTGTTTTGGGGTGTCTGGAAAATGGGTTAATGTATTCAAGTTTGTTGGATATATTTGTGTTGTTTCTAGTTTGGGGCTATTATCAGTCAAATTGCTGTAAATATTGGTGGATAAGTCTTTGAAAGGGAATATGCTATGTCTCTCCGGTAAATGTCTAGGAGTAGTATGGTGAGTACATGTTTAAACAAATTAAAAATCTCCAAATTAGTTGTACTATGTTATATTGTCAACAGCAATATTTGAAAATTAACTACACTCCACACTTGCCAACACGTGGTGTAATTAGTTATACTACTAGATGTTAATTCCTAGTTATTTTAACAGATGCTTAGTAGTTTCTCATTATAGTTTTACTTGCATTTCTCTAATGACTAGTGATTTTTAAACATCTGTACGGATGCTTATTTGCTACTAGATATTAATACTTTGAGTGAACAGTTAATTAAAATATGTTTCCACATAAAAATGTAGTTGCTTGCTCACTAAAGTTTGAGAGTTCATCACATTTTGCATATAAATCCACTGCTAGGTACATGATTTTCAACTACTTTCCCATTCTAATTTGTCTTCACTCTCTTAAAAGGGTCTTTTGAAAAATAAATTTTTCAAATTTAAATGGAATATAATTTATCATCTTTATAGATTTTGCTACTTTCATTTTCACATCTAAGATACTTTCGCATGAACTACAGTTAAAAAGACACAGACACTAAAAAAGTTAGTCACCAGCAGATCCAGACTATATAAAAACGTTAAATAAAATCCTTTAGACAGAAGTAATAGCTGTAGAAATAAGAGCATATACAAAGTTGTACATACATATGGTTTTTAATTTATTAATCAAATTTACTTAAAAGATTAGTTAAAATATAGCAACATATTATGAAATTCATAAAATACATTAAATTACAAATAATAATAATAAGACAGAGAGGAGAGATAAAACGTACTATTTTAAGGTTATAAAAGTATACAAAAAATACTGCATCACTTGACAGTGGGATTTTATAAATGAAAATATATACCTTAAACCTGAAATGAAACACTAAAATAACAAAACAAAGTATGGTAGTTAATAAAAACCCCAAAAAAGGCTTAAATTGAGAAAAAGTGCAGTTCTGCAATCCCAAGACTCTGGGAGGTTGAGGCAGGAGGACCACAACTGAAAGCCCAGGCTGGGCAAGGTAACTCAATGATTCAGTGGGAAAATAAAAATTTAAAATAGAAATAAGAGAAAATGATTGAAGATGAAGCTCAGTGCATCAATTCTAAAGAAGCCAGCTAGACAGAAAAAGTAAATAGTTGTATATTTACAAAAGAAAAAAAAAACATGTGATCCTTTTAGGATTGTAGGATCGTTTTGTAATTCTTTCTTGTATGTAAGATTGTTACAATTCTTGGACATGTAGAAATTTGTCTTTTCATAGCCTAGTGTATGGTCTTCTAACTTTTATGTTTCAAAATATTTGGAATTTGTCATCAAATTTGAAAAAAATCATCCTTTATTTATTTTTAGACAAGTTTCTGATCTGTTTTCTACACTGGTCCTGAATCACGATATAGCCCAGACTGGACTTGAACTCACAGCAGTACTTCTACCTCAGTTTCCCCAGTACTGGGATCACAGGTGTGTATTAGTACACCTAACTAATTTTTACATGATGCTGGGAAATCGAAACCAGGACTTAGTGCACTCTAGGTAAGCGTTTTGGCCACAGAGCTAAGGCTGGATCTGTCCATTATTTTTTCAGATATTTTTTTCTTTATTTCCTGCTTCTCCTCTAGGGACTCCAATTACATTGCCTGAAGGTATCTCATGGCCCTCATACTCTCATTTTATATATTTAAACTTTCTCTCTTTTCACTGGCTCCATTGTCATGCCTTCAAATATTTTAATCATTTCTTCTGTGTATCTAATCTGCATTTTTTTTCTGGCTCTGTTTTGGAGGAGCTGTGACAAGTCATTTTCAGGTAACCTAAGAGGGGGCATCAATTATTTTTTTAAACATCAAGGCAGAATGTCAGTAAAATGGAGAAACCTCTTTCTTGTTTACGTTGTCTACTTTTGCAACCTAAATACTGTGTTACTATTATGAAAATCTTGTGTCCTGGTTTGACAAGTACATTTCTGATTAATATCTGTTATCTTCAGTTAATTGATATACACCTTTTACTCTTATAAGTGCCCCATGTTGGAGTATAATGTATATAGTCATCAAGCTATTGTTCTAAGAAAATTTATGTCTTTTTTGAGACAGGTCCTCTCTCTGTAGCCCAGGCTGCTCCTGGACTCTCTACGGAGCCCAGGCTGGCTAGACTTGGACTCGTGGCAATCCTCCTGCCTCTGTCTCACAAGTGCTGAGATTACAGACATGCACCATGCCCACTTATTGTGCTGGCGAACCAAAACTAGGGCCTTGCTCTTGCTAGGCAAGGTCTTAAACCTCTGTGCAATTCCTCCAGCCCCTTTTTTCTTTAATTAGCAATCTTCTCAATATTCATTGTTCAATTCTAACAAAAATTCCCATTAGATAAGAGGCCAACCTAGTTTCCTCATTCTTCCCTCTTTATTTTATACGTAAAGATTAGTGACTTAAGATCTGAAGAAATTACATTTTGATGTCCTCATACATAGTAACATATTCCTGAGAACTACTCAGATTGTATCCATGAACTTGGAAGTAACAGTGAGCTTTGATGCGCAGAATATGCAGCACATGCCACCTCTCCAAAGGGAGAGGAGGGACACCATGATGTAAAGTAGGATGAGTAGATATTGTTTCAAGGAATAGACGAGTGAGACCATTTAAACACAATTTGCCTATTAGGACCTTAAGACTGGTAACTAAATTCTTCTGAGGGAACATACACATTTCCTTAATATTGTGGCCTGAAAAGTCAGCTGAAATATTTGCTCTAGAGGATTCCCATTGGTGTCACCACAAAAAAAGGGAGAGTGGGGACTGGGCACAATTATTCTTACTTTCAGATCCCTGGTGACACCAGATAAAAGAAAAATCATTTTAGAAGTTTCATATATTTGTATTTCCAAGCAAATTTTATTTACTTTTCACTATTATTCCTTCAACAAGATTCATTTTGCAGTTCTCTATATCCAGATCATACATTCATCTTATAAGAAGTATTCTTGACTCTTATTTTAAACTGTATATTTCAGAAAAAAGACATGGTGTCACTGCCCCTAAGGTCCTGGTCAGATTCAAAACCACAAAGCCATGAGTAAAAAACAGAAACAACAGAACAATTTTTAAAAAGATATGCCTGCTAGCTTAAGGCACAGTGCAGGTGGAAGTCCTTGTCATCTGGCTGACTTCATAGTTTCTGCTCTTGAAGGAATGCGGGTCCACCAAGGCTTCTGTTGACTGCTTGTTGGAGAAAACCTAAAGAAGTGGTTATCCTATGATACGAAGAAACGCTCATCTGTAGCACAGTTTTCTTTGTGTCTGTACTTTAATATGGGCAAAGGAGGGGAAAAAAGAACTTATAAAAGCTGCTTGTGTTTGATACTTGGGGGAGGAAAAGGAAGAGAAGGGGAGATGGTATCAGTCTCAGACCCTGTGTACCTGGTTTCCTAGTCTTACAACAGGAGGTCTTATATGAATGCTATCTCTTTTGAAACCCAACAGCTGAGTTAAATGTTGAGTAAACTCTACTCTTACATGTTTTTGTTACTTACTTGTTCAGTTCCTTTTAGCTACCTTAGAAATCCATTTTCTCGGGAAACTTTTTTGTTGTTGTTGTTCATCCTCGGAAAATAACAAGTCATATCTTTGGGCCGGTGGATAATTAGATGGAAATACAGGGCCTTGTGGAAGTAGTGGGTTGTATTTGTACCAAAGAAGTTGGATACCTAGAGGCAAATGGAGTACTTTATTTATTTTCCCTCACAGTAATCTAGCTGTTTCCTTTCTTCTATTGCTCTTTAGCAATTAAAGTTCGATTCAGAATTTTATCATGCAAGAGAAAACGTAGTAGACAGATATTCACTAGGCCAAAAATGTCATCTCTCAGATATGAGTCTATAAGCAAACTTTTTTGAGTCTTTTTTAAAATGACAGCATTCAAGTACAGACCTTATTGAAGTAAAACTTATTTTTAAAAATTAAATGATAAGCTTCCCTTTATAACTAAGTATAAAACATAAATATCTGAACATAAATAATATTACAAGACATAATAAAGAAAGGAATAAGTATATGGAATAAGAGAAGAATCCGTTTAATCAAAATAAATATTTTCCAATTATTGTGGAGCAAGAACCAAGAGGAGATGCAAATTGGGCGAGAGGTCACATAGGAATGTATTAACTAACTCTTGAGATCCAGGTCCCTGCTGTGAGCATGGAGTGAATATAAGAAACACCATGGCTAGCCGAGTATGTTTACAAAATGAATCCCAAAATTTCCACCCTATTGCAAAGGACAACGCCCATTACGCTGCAGGAGCATCAGGGCTCTTGTGAACAGAAGAGCTACCATAGAAAAAGACTCTGTCTGAATCACAGAAACCTGTGCCCCAAAGTGAGGAGTGCAGAAAGCAGACAAGGGTTTTGTGGTTTCCTGGGGCGGGCATTGAAGTAAGGGATCAGCAGCCCTTGCGAGCTTGTGGTACAAGGGTTATTGTACTTAAAGACAACGATGAAGTCTATGGTCAGTGTCCATGAGTTCCAGCACAACACCACAGCACCAGCCATGACAGGACGAGCCACAGCTCAGCAGACGTCAGCACACGGTACCCAGTGAGAAAGCAAGATGAGGGCATCTCCGCGAAGTCTGGAGAAGATCAGAGGTGGTGGGGGGCAGGGACTGGGCTCCCCCAGCTTAGCTTCCCATTCTATCCAGTAGTTGGCTTGGGTAGAAAGAAAGGGAGTAACATTCCTGAAAGTGATAATTAATCCTGATAGGAAATTTGAACTTTTAGAGTCTAACTTTCCCTGTAATTGTCAAGTGCAATTATTTTTTTCCTGACCTAAGCCAGAATAAAATTTCCTTGGAAAAATGAGATCAGTTTTAAAGAATAAAGAAACTACTTTATTTGCAGATATGACTGTGATGAATTCTGATCAGCTTCCTCCCCCACGGAACAACAGGTTTCGATGTGTGAACAGTCATCTATTAGATAGGCCTCTGCCTAGGAAGCCTGGTCCTTCAGGACCGCAGAAATGCCTCCTATCGCCCTAAAGCACAGGCTAGAACATCCTGGCTTTTCTGCTCAGAACAAACGACACAGTTGCCTTTTGCAGAAAAAAAAGTGTCGGGTAAAAAGTAAATGCAGACAATGATTCCTTTTTGGTCAGTTCACCTTCCCTACTCCTTTCATGTAGGAGAAGGCAGGTTCTGACTTTTCTTCCAATGTGGTTTAGTGGACATGAATTAGAGACACAAGTAAGGATTATACAAGTCCTTATTCTGTTGTGTTAGACTTATAAATAGCATTATGTAGAATATTGATAAAAATAAAAACAGCACAAACAACATTAAACCTGTCATTTATAGTTGGTTTGAATGATCACATGAAGTAAAATCATGATGCAACTGGATTGATAACTAGTCATTAATCAAAACATAAAAAATTATACATACTTTTTATTTTTGATATTGTTGACTGTACAAGTGAGTGCAAGTTTATTCATCAGTTTTGATGATTTTTTCACTTAAAGTCAATAGATCAAATGATTGAATACAAGTTTTTCTAAATAACTGACTTTATGTGCTAGTTGTAATTTTTAATGTTTATTTCATTAAGTGGTTTGAAGACACTTGAGAAGCCATCTGAATGTTGTCTTTCTAGGTTAAGAATTTTGTCTTTTCCCTCATCTTTAATTACTAATTGTCTACATGTAACTGAACAGCAGTTATGTTCCTATCAAGTTTTAAAAACTTTTAATTTTCATAGATACAAGAACTCTTTTTGACTCTTGTTTCATTGATTTATACAATATTTATTTAGCCTTTATTTAAAGTTTCAAACATAAGAGAGATAAACTAGTTTGGGAACAAACACAACTGACTACTGTACTGGCCAACACACATTTCAGCCTCAGGAGCCAGGCAGAGTGGAGAGGAGCTGTCGACGGCGAGCGCTTAGCAAGCTGTGGGCGTTAGTGTGCCGGAATGGAAAATATTTGTTAGTAGAGCATGTTGAAAAAATGCTCATATGTTAATAGAAGCTCTTACAAAATAATTCCCAGCAAATCATATTGCGTAATACAAGAAGATTTTTTTTTAACAAGGCCCACCAGTAACAACCTTTATTAACAAAGTCACCTCAGTCTTTATTCTTTGTAGTTTTTAGGAAAGGCACTTAAAAAATAAAATACAAGGTTGTTGTGATTTTGGCTTTTGTAATCTATTTCCCACCTGGTCTTCTAGCTTTGAGAAACTAAATAAGTTCTATTTTTTTTTCAAAAAAAATGAAAGAAAGAAAAGAGAAAAGAAAGGAAACACAGGAAATTGTTAGGCAGACCTCACAGCTCTATCTTGCTTTTTCTGGGACTACTCTTTATTTTCCTGACACTATTTTGTTTTAATTCCTCACTCTTTTTATTTATTCCTGAGATCAGTTTCTCACTTCTTTTCTGACATGGAGGAGGCTTTTGTTTGTTTGTTTGTTTTTGAGACAGGGTCTCACTCTATAGCCTATGCTGGTCCTGACCTCACTGGTGAAGCCCAGGTTGCCCTTGGACTCTGGACAGTCCGCCTGCCTCAGCCTCTGAGTGCTGGGATTACAGGCATGTGCCACCATACCCAGCTTTATTTGGTGCTGAGGAATCGAACTCCAGGCCTTGGACTTAAGTGCTTTAATCACTGTGCGATTCCTCCAGCCCCCTGACCTTGAGGAGGTTTAAAAACTACTCAACAATCATGTAAGCAGAGTTATAGTGGTGATTATTTATGTATGTTGCCCTGACTGGGCGTTGGTGTGCCCGTATTTTCAATTCGGCACATTTTCTGGTGTGTCTGTGAGAGTGTTCGCATTGGGCTGAGCAAAGCAGACCACCCTCCCCATTGTGAATGGGCCTCAGCGAGACTGTGAAGAGCGAAATAGAACAAGTGGAGGAATAAAGGAGAACATCCTCTCCTGGCCTGCTTGTCATCTGGCGTTTGGCTCCTCCCCTGCACTCGGTCTGGAGCTTCCTCTGCTGGATCTGTGCCGGACTTGGCCTGGAGCTATCCCACCAGTCTCCAGTTTTCAGAGGGCACATTGTTAAGACTTATCAACTTTCAGGATAACATAAGCTCCATCCTATTGATTTTATTTCTCTGGAGATCTGGACAAACCTAGACACCTATCAATCAGTTTGGAGGCTGCTTAATGCAAACTTAGACCATCTGAGCTTCTACTGTGCTAAATTTTAACATTTTAGTTGCTTAATCATGGTGGAATACCTGTGTGTGCTGATTGAATGTAAGCCTATGGACTTCACTAATTTTCTCTTAGTTGTTAGGTATGTTGATTTGGACATAAACTCATACACACACTTACATAGCTCTCAAAGATTGTTTCCACTGTCAGGTCACAACCTAAGGAATTGTAAAAAAATATTCAGTGGACTATTTTAGTACAAAAAAAAAATAGTTCTGTTTGGATTTTCCATCACTAGAAATCAACTAGTGGCAACTTCACTATGAAAATGAAAAATATTCTTATTTAAGATGGAAAACATTATTTAGAGTTGAAATATTTTATGTTTTCATTAATAGCCTGGATCTAGCTAAATCATCAGCATGTTCTGAACACAGTGGTGCTAACAGAAAAAGAGAGGAGGGGAAGAAGTTTGAAAACATCTCTGAGTCTGCTAATGGTAAGTTTAACCGTAAAAAAAGGCGTAAAAGTACTTTTTAGTGTGAACTCTCTTTGAAATCATATACTTGACTCTAAATATTAAACTCATGAAGCCATCTATTTTTTTCTATGAAAATTTCACTAAAATTGTGTTTATTACTCAAATAATATTTGTAGATAGTTGATATTTGCTTGGAAATAATCTAATGGAGGGTTGGCAGATAAGAAGTGAAGAAAAAGGACACTAGATATGTTTGATAATCACTGATGCAAGTCAGGAGAGTATGAAAACTCATAATATTCTCTGTATTTTTATATATGCTTGATAATTCCCTTAATATAAAGCTTTGTGTCTTCATTTTCTTTTTTTTTTGTACATTAGATAAAACTTTATGCACGTTTCTAATTTGTTCTTTGAAATGAAAAATCATTGGAACAGAAAATAACCAATGAAAATAAAAATAATCTTAAAATAATGAACTCATTTTTATAGCTATTCAGACCACTACTTGTCATTTACTCATAGCAGTCCTTTCATGAGAATTGGAGAACTTGTTTGGAGGCTCATGGATCACAGAGTTCACTAAATTTATAGTATTTTTGTTCATTAATGTATTTAATGAGCATTAAATGAGCTCTTTCTATACACCAGAAACAATGTAGGCATACACTAGGATTATCAGTGTTGCGTAAACTTGCTCCCTCTGAAATCTCAATGAGAGAAATAAACAATTATTATCAAATTGTGCTGGACATAAGCTATTTTCTTTATTTGGAGAATCATAGTAATAACACGTTCATATTATAAGCATTTCCAAATTTGTTGATTTCTTTAAATAGCTTATCATCAAAACATGATAGATTATTGAGAGGAAGTTGGCCTAGGATCTCACATATAGAGGAGGTAAAAAGACACAATGAATACTACAACAAAACAATACAATTTAGTGGAAAGCTGTAACCAGGTCAAAGTTTTGATTTTGCTTTACTTATGAACTGGAAAGTTAACATACTATTGTATGACTGACTGATGACAGAAAGTCCTAGATACATTAACACTGGACTTTATTGTGATGACACTACAAGGAGCATCAGAATCAGCATTCCCCTTAGATCCACCAGCGTGACTCACCATAGGATTCATATCACAGCTACAGACACTTAACTTGGGGAATCCACTGCTATTATTACAGACACTGCACCAGTCTTTGTGCATGGGAATGCAGCAAGATAGGATATCTGCTGCCACTCCTGACTCTAATGTGCTGTTCTCTGTGATCTACAATTATGTTTTCTCATTGAAGCCATCAAGTATGACAATTTCTAGCTCAATCATAGTTTTTAAATAAGCTATGTCTTAGTTATTCTCTTGTTGCTGGGATAGAGCATCTGACATCCACAACTTAAGGGAGGAGAGTTTTTTTTAGCTCTCAGTATTAGAAGGTCTCACACAGTCCATTCAAGGGAGATTGGCAACAGTGGAAGCACACTGTAGAGGCGAGCCAGAGGGGAGGTTGCCATGACGTGGCATATGGAAAGCCAAGGGCTAGACGAAGGGCAGAGCTACCCTTCCAGGTACTCTTTCTAGGCCAAGCCTCAGTGTTCCACCCCCTCTGACCAGGCCCCAACATCCACACACATGAGGCTTTTGGGGGACACTCCACACCCAAACTGTAGAGAGCTGCGGTGAGTGGTGACAGCGTTCGCCATTACAAGATGGCGCTGGCATCCGGTGCTCCCGCAAGTAATAAGTGGACTGCGCAGGTGTAAGTGGTGAAAGCATGCCAAGTCACTGCCCAACTCGGGGCGTAATACGAGGTAATGAGCAAGCAGCCAATTAGAAGTGAGCACGCCGCTCTAGGGTGTATATAAGCAGCGCCTTTTCAGGGCGCGGCGTCTTCCTCTCATCAATGTTACAATAAACGCTTGCTGCAGAAGGATCCTGGTGCCCACGTGCGTTCTTGCTGGCGAGACGATTGCGCGGGTCACAGCTGGTGCTGAGACCCGGGAAGCCCACCATCGCTGGCGCCGAGGAGACCCCCCATCTACGGGGAGGATTCAGAACTGCAGGACAAAGATAAGCTCTGAGAGGCATGTTTGGTCTTGATTTGTCTCATCTCTCTCCCCCTTTTAGGGAGTGTTAGAGGAGTTGCAAGACAGCATGTCAGAAACAGAGCGAGATAAAAGGTTGGGAGCTCACAAAGAAAAAAAGAAAAGGCATGCCTAAGAAAAAAGACCCTTCCAAAGACGCCCAGTCCGCGGAAGCGAAAGATAAGGGAAAGGACGCCCTGGGAGAGAAGCTTAAGGAGGAAAAAAGGCCCCAGAAAGAAAACCTCTTTATCTGATTAGAGAACTGGAGGCCTTAGGGCTTGACAGCCCTGAGTCGGAGGAACTAAGCCCCTCTGGGGGGCAGGACTTGGATGCAGAGACGGCCCGCTGTGAGGGGGAAGGGTACCATCTAGATGAGCGGGCCGCTGCTGCAACACCGAAAGCAAAAGAAAACAGGTGATAGGATGCGGACAGGTGCTACTCGGATTCCTTCCTTTCAAAGGGAGATAAAAGAAAGTTATTACAAGCCTTTCCGGTGTTTGAGGCTACGGAGGGAGGTCGCGTCCACGCAACGGTAGAATATACCCCTATTAAGGAACTTGCTGAATCAGTTAACAGGAATGGAGTTGATGCCAATTTTACTATTATGCAGCCTGAGAGACTTGCCATCATGGCGATGACTCCGAGTGACTGGCAAAATACAGTAAAAGCTGCCCTCCCTAATA
>PVKB01002126.1:0-52180 GCA_004027205.1 Ctenodactylus gundi
GGGGGGGGTAGAAGATGGAAAGGGATTGTGAAGTCGATGTGATACATAGATGTACAAAACACCCAAATTCATTGTAAATACTATGTATTACATTTGTATATTAATAAAAATAGTGGGGAAAAAAGAAAAATTCTGCTGTCTAGCCTCATAGTTTGTCATAAAAATTGTTGTCTCACAATGGACTTAAGAAAATCTAAACTCAAAGCTGATCAAAGACCTCTTTGTACGAGACAGCACCTGAGGCAATAATCCTTAATGGAAGGACTGCAATGAGATTTGAGAGACAGAAGACATTGATTTTTGCTAGAGTGGACCAAAGGCATATCAAAGACATTCTCTCAACTTCAGTGGGGCTTAAATAGAGAGAAAGATGTACAATCTCAAGGACGTTGAAGACCTACCTTAAAAAACCAGATTTGAGAAGGCCGAATGAAATCTGAACCACAGACAAGGAGTAGGCAGGAAGCATTGCATGCCAAGTCTTGTAGATACCATTATATATTGTGGGAGCCATTAGGACTACGCTTTTATTTCTGAACTTTAAGAATGTTAGTCTTATTGTAATCTGGACAAGCGATGGCAAGAGAGGTCATGGGGTAAGGAAAGGAACAGAGGGGCAGTGCCCGCGGGCTCAATGAGAGTTAATGCAAATGGCAGCGTTGGTGGGAACAGTCAGACGAGAAAGACTCACATACCAAATGCAGCGGACAAGAATCTGCCAAGGGTCTGGTACTGCTGGAAGACAAGGGGAGGGCTGATGACAGAACCAACCTAATTACAATGAGGAAAAAAATCTTTCTGGTTAAATTTTTTAAAAATCTTATTTTGAAGTAATTGCGGGGCATTGTTCTCCTATTCCAAATGGTGTGCAGATTCCTTAATTAAAATTAATCTAAATTACACTATTCTTGAAAAATATTCCTGCAAATATTTTCTCAGCCCTCGAGGCAGGGATAATGTTAGAAAAAGTGAATTTATTCATTTTGCCATTTAGACTCTAGCTGTAACAGAGAAAGGAGCCTGAACTCCATTTGCTGCAATTCATGAAAACAACTAAAAATTCTCATTTCTCTATGTAAATTAAGTGTACCTTAAATGGTTGCGTGTGTTTTCCTCTTGAAGACAGGAAAAAAAGAGAAAAGTTATGTTTATGTGACTGCGCTGGCATATGAAGCAGTGTTTCTCTGCACTCTATCTTTGTACTTACATATTACTTCACGGAAGCCCCCAAGGACTCTCACAGATATTAAATTTGTGCAGCAGATCTAAGGAAATGAGAGGAAGTTCATTTTTTTCTGACTTCTTTATATAAACCCCGGTGACCTCCAAAGCACAAAGATAGTTAATCTAGTTGTAGGTTTAAAGAAACTAGATTAGATGCGATTTCCCTAACAAAAGAAACATGGGGAGTTGGGGAAAAATATTTCCCACATAGCTATCTAATTAAAGCTCTTTTAGGGTGCTTCTAATTGTGTCCTAGGTGGCAGCTTTATGTTTGTACGTTTATTTTCTTTTGATCTCCTTATGTCCTGGGAACTTTAGAAAATTCGATGAAAGCTGCGAACTTTTTCCCGGGAAGCACATTACCATACACATATAGGCCTAGGAAGCATGCACAATTTCTTAGAATCTATTAATGATCATAGACACACAGTTCAGCAGGAACAGGCAGCCAACACACTGAAGCAATGTCAACATTTAAAATGGTCAAGACAGTATTAAGTTGGTCACATTGGTGTGACTGTCCAAAAACCGTGAGTACAAAATACATTAGGTATAAAACTTGCAAAGGTGCTTTTGTCTCTCAATGTAAAGATAGTGAGATTTTTTTTATAACAAAAGTTGATAACTTACAGTTCAATCACTTAACAACAATCAATGCAGTGAGCCTTTCCTTTTCCCAAATAATACATTGCTCTTTTACAGTGAGATGTAAATCAGGAGAAATGTGTGCACAGGATAAGATTCCTAGTTTCATTTCTTTGTTCAAAATTTGATTTTTCTGGCTCCTAGTGGGTGTACTGCAAAGAAAGACAAATATGAAGTGTTTGAACAAAAATGGGGCCACCTAGAGTCAATAATGCTCACTGAAATGGACCCAGAGAAAAGAGTGACTATAGATGGGTGTCCTTCTTATGAAATACACAAAAACAATGACACAGAAAAGCCCCAACATGAATGACAGGGTAGAAAGAGAGGCAAAGATCAGATAGAAAAGAGGTGAACCTCTAAAAAAGGGGTGGGCACAGATGCGCTCACCCATTCCCCAAACCCCATGGTTCTAATGTGTTACAGAATTTGGAATTTCTGTATTTACAAAAAAAGTTAAAATTTATGTCATGTGAATATTTTTACCACAATAAAATTACTTTTAAAAAAACTAGGCTGATGCAAGGTAGATGCCTGTATTGAGATACACTGAGCAGAATTTCTTTTTCTTTAAAATGCTACTTGTTCTTTGCTTACATTGAAATAAGTTCTTTAGTTTAAGAACACTTTTACTAACTATAGATGGAGGTAATATAAAGGTGTTAGTCCTCTTGGAATGCAGTAAAAACAGAATGATGCTGTTCAGTCCTTAAGTCATGGTTCCGGAAACAAATCTAACTGAACTCATGGTTGGTGACGTCCATCAGGAAGTAGCCTTTATCCTACTACTTTGTCACAAGTATCTGAAACATGAGCTTAAAACAAGCCACAACACTGGATTTCCATAGTTTCTGCTGGGCACAGATTCCTACGTGTTTATTTCTCACTCCAATGGGAAGAAAAGTCCGATAGGACTCGGTGGGTCAGTAGATGCCTTGTACCCAGGTACAGAAGAGAGTAGCTTTCTGAAGAGCAAAGCTTCCAGCAGGGCCTCCAGGTCTGGTTATACAGGTGAGCCCATTGCCAACTAGCTTGCCAAAGCGCTGTGCAGAAAGATGACAAGTAACCTCACCTTGTATTTATCTTGTGTCCCTCTGTGCCTGAGGGTCCAGCGTCTGTGGATTCAACCACCAATGGCAGACAGAAAACAACTAAAGCAAGATTGTATCTGTGTTAAACACATACGGACTTTGTTTTATTTAGCATTACTTCCTGAACAATTCACATAACTACTATTTATATAGCATTTACATTGTATTAAGTGTTATGAATAACCTAGAGACGATTTAACATGTCTGAGAGAAAATGCAAACCATGTGATTTTATACAGGGGAAATGAGTATCTGTGGATTTTTATATCCACAGGAGGTTCTGAAAGTTAATCTTTCATGGATATTGAGGGGCCTGGCACAATCTTCTGCCTGTAGAATTATCATGCAATTTGGAGTACATCAGTTTCTGCCATTGGGGACACCTCTGTTTTGAAAAATGTCCTGGGTAGCCTAGTGGTAGCTCTGATTAAAGGGGTGAATATTGATGTCAGAGCAGGTGATACAGGCTCTATCACCACTGAAATCAGCACTCAGAGGGGATAATTCTCCAAAAAAAAGCTGAAAAAGATGGTGGCATAAAACTCAGGCCCAACCCTGAAGCCTTGCCACCATTTCAGTACCCCTTTGAATCAAGATTCTATCTTTGGAGTAAAAACTTGAGAAAAGGGTCGTCCCTGGCAAGAAATACAAGCCTGAAATGTCTGAATATTTCCCCAAACGACACCAATCAACCTGAAAAGACATTGTGAAATCTAAAGAATCTTCCATAACTCAAATCACCAAATCAAAACCCTTACATCCTACTCCAACAGCCATACCCAGCCTCTAAAGTGTACTAGGTAAGATTCTGCACTGAAGATACTCATAGTACTAAAAAACAAAGAAAACTGTTGCTTGTACAGGATTAAGTGTAGCGTGTAACTTTTTTGATTTGTATGTAATTTCTACTGTTTTCTGTAACCGACAAGTATCTTCATCTTATGTTTATTTCATATCCTCTAAAGCTCTAATGAATGTTTTGTCCGTAGAAGATACTCAACACATTTGTAAAGTAGGTGTTTTGACAATAGCTTCAGGTATGGAGATGCCTAAGTAGCTCCTCCAGTAGAACACTGGCTGCTTTTTCAGACTCTGAATAGTTTATGCCTGTATTTGATCATATCATACCCTTTATTAAAATTGTTTAAGCCTTGAGCAGAAGAAAACCAAAGGTCTAGTTATATTTGTGCAATATAGACACTCAACTGTTGGTGTCCTCACAAGCTAAACCTGATAAAAATCTGTTCAGTAGTCTTACTAAGTTAATTTGTTTATCCCATGAATGGAAGAAAATAATACTAAGAGATGAAGAGAATTCTTGGAAGATGTTGGATTAAAACGTCTTAAAGTGGAAGGTTTCTCTGATTAAGTTGGTAGTAATGAGAGAGTTTCTTTCCAGCATTCTAGTTGACAAAGCAATACTACATTCAAATCCCTGACTGAACCATGGAATATTATTGTGGGACATTAAGTTGTCTCCCAGCTTTTGTGTGTGAATGCTACCTGTGACACTCTTAGAAAAAAAGCTAACATAGATACAAATATGAAAATATGTTTGCTTGGCTATATATATAACGTATGTATGTATGTATGTATAGGTACATATGTTTGGAATCCTGACTAGGTCTGGGATTACAGAAGGTATAAAGTAGCTCAGACCCTAAAAATCTCATAATCTCATCACCAGACTGGCAGAAGTGGAGCCCCTTCCTCCTTTCCTAGGCCCAGGATTGCCCATAGCTCAGGTTTTACTCTTCAAATTCCCAATTTTCCCCGTCCCCAAAACCCTTACCAGAAATCAGGTGATCAGGTTTCCAAAGACCCGCCATGCAAATTAGGCAACTTTCAGACCCCAAATTTACTCCAATCAGAGAATGACCTTTGCCCTACTAACCTGGCAGAACCTCCTCCTTCCAACTGTTTATAAGCCACCCCCCTCCCTTCTCCTGCAGACAATAGAAGAGCTGCTAACACTGATTCAGTCTCCGGAGTGTTCCTCCGTCATAATCATGGCCCCTAGAGACACTGCTCCCCCAAACTTCACTGATCCCTGATCACGGGTGGGCGGCCAGGGACCCTAATTAAGTCACCACCTATGTATATGTATGTATATCCTATTCAGTGTAATTATTTCACCTGGCTACAATAGCTTTGATGTTTACATTCTTGGTATAAGTATCTTTTATTTCTACAATGTAAAATTTTATTGGTCTTGATTAACCTCATATGTATCAAAAATAGTCTATATTTTTATTTCAAAGAACTCATGCTGTAAATACTATTCTACAAGATTCTGCGACTACATCGCTTCTCTTCAGTACTTATGGAGCCCCATCTCATTACAAAGATTGGGTTCACCGTTCATTACAGGATGTATTCTATTACATTGTGAAGTCTCCACATAAATGTCTTTCAACAGAAAATGGGTTAACACAATTTTTACTCTTTTAGTGCTTTTCCAATCAATGCTGTAATAAATAACTTGAACATGTCTTTGTGCATTTTCCAGTAAATTTCTCTAGATTTCTTGAAATAGAATTACCAGGTCAAATTGTACATATACTTTATCTATCGATCTGTAGCATCAATCTACCCTAGAATGATTATACTACTGTAGACACCAGTTTGATTTTTTTTCATAACACAGGAAGGAAATGATAGTATTTGCATGGTATTTCAGCCTGGCTAGAATGCTATAACAAAGTGTTTTATACTAAGCTATAAATAACAGAAATTTAAAACACAGTTGACTAGGCTGGAAAGTCTAAGATCAAATGGCCAACAGATTTAGTGTTTGAGGATGGTCCTCTCTGTGCCGCAGGGATGGTGACTTCTAGTTGGTCCTCACAGACAGAGGGGGAAAACAAGCTCCCTCAGGCCTGCTTCTCATCCACAAGGGCAGAGCCCACAAAGCATAATCATCTCCAAAATGTCCATCTCTTGAGATCATCATATTAGGGATTAGGATTCAACATGCAGATGTTATGATGGTCAACAGGAAGGTGTAAGAAGATGCTAGCCAGGCTAACCAGCCCAGGAGCTGCAGCTCCACCTAACGTTGAAAATATTCATATCTCCACAGAATGTTTTTAACTCACCAATAACAAAGCACTGCTCAGCTCAATATTATCAATATTCTTAAAATGCCTAGTATAGTTAGAAAGATTTTTTATTTTTAACCTTGTATGCTGCATATAACTAGTGAGATTTAACACCGTTTTCTATGTTGATTCTTGTCAGAATTAGTCCTACATGTGTTCTGTCCATATGACCTCCATATGTGATACCTGGATGTTCCCAATCTTCATATCTTTGAAAACTTCCTGATTGTAAAATTCTGTCCCCATATATTCTGGAATCGTTACACTTTTTTTTTTTAGAGTTACTCCTGCCTCAGCATCCCAAATGCTAGGATTACAGGCTTGTGCCAGAATGCCCAGTTTACAGCTAAATTTCAAAATGGGTTCTAGAGGGAATATCCTAGCCATAGCACCTCAATTTCTCTTATTAGGAACTTGATTTTCTTTATTATTTATGAAGGTTGTTTCATGTTTCTACCACTTATTAACTTTATGACTTGGATATTTTTTTCTCCCACTTCTGTGTCCTCATGAGTAAAAGGAGTCCTAAAGTAGTAGACTTAGGGGTCTGTTCCATAAATTAATTACTATATGTTCATTAAAATGATTGGAACACAGAAGTCACAGTATACATCAGATAATATTGTTACATTTAATATCAACACCAGAATACTAAACTTAGTTGTACATTTTTTCTATTTATTATGCTTACTTTCTTCAGGGGTGTGTGTGTGTGTGTGTGTGTGTGTGTGTGTGTGTGTGAGAGAGAGAGAGAGAGAGAGAGAGAGAGAGAGAGAGAGAGAGAGAGACAGGATTTTGCTGTGTAGTACAGGTCAGTCTTGAACTTGTTATATAGCCCAGGCTGGCCTCAAATTTGTGATCTTTCTGCCTCAACCAGACCCAGCCTACGGTCTATTTTGAAATTGACATTCAGTCTCATATTTCTAAAAGTTCTTATGTAGTGTGTTAAGTATTTGTGTTCACAGTTTTTAATTTTAACGTTATATGAAAAATACTTTCTATACTTTAATTTTGAAGAATTCATTTTACTGTTATTACTGCACTGGAAAATATTTGCTAAGAATTCTACATAGGAATATAGTACCCATAAGAATTCAAATAAATATTCTTATATCTTTAGACTTTATAAAGGAATTATTTAAATTTGAGATTTAATAAAGACAAAAATGATCCCAGGATGGCTTCATATTTTTCCATGAAATGGGTTTAAATAAGCATAAAATAGACACAATTCTATAAATCACAGTCACAGTCATCAGCATCTTACTTTAATATGCAGCCATTCCTTGTATGGCACTTTTGAATCTTTGGCCACACTGGGGAAAGAGAGAGAGACAGAGAATGAGTGAGTGAGAGAGAGAGAGAGAGAGAGCACATACATCATACATGATAAATACACACACACACACACACACACACACACAGGAGAACTGCTTGAAATTTCTTGTCATTTCCTATTTCATACAACATCTACTTAAGGGTTCTAAGTGCTATTAGTCTGCATTTAAAACAATCATAGCAGCATGATCTAAACTTCTTCCTATTAATGTAGTTTCCCTGGTACAGAGAGTAACTATTCTATAAAACCCAACTATAGGTTCTACTTCCATTTCTTAAAAGATCTTATCACTAATTTTTCTGCTACAGAGCCCAGCAGTAATGTCAACATAAGAGAACTATGCTGCAGTGGACTCATCTCTGCCCCTTCTGTAGTTGTACCCATAGTTTTGGTTTCTCTATACTCAGCGTCTCCCAGTCTGGATGGAAAGAAATAGTGGATGGGAACTATGTAAGTTGTCACTTCTCTCCAGTTCTACAGGAATCAGTCACAATGTCTTAGGCACATTGATTCTATCTACTTACCTATCTATTTATCTATCTATCTATTTATCTATCTATTTATCTATCTACCTATAGATAGATTCCTCACAGATTTTAAATTTTAGATTCCTCATAAATTTCACTGTGGGAATATTCACGACTACACGGACTAGGCATTCATTTTCCTATGTAGGGTCTTAGGGGAAGACCATGCAAATTTCTACTGTATGAAACTCAGTGTAGGCAGAGGGAATATCTATGTATCGACAAGATGAAAACTCATTCTGCGTGAATGGCTACAGAAATTTAATCTTCATTAATATCCTTTTTAAATGCTTCTTTGAGAATATAAAAGGTTGCACCTCAATAAAACTAGACATCATCATTTTTCATTTGTAAATCAGAAAAGTTACCTAGTAATTTTACTAGTTACTTAATAAATCCAGTTTACCTAGTAATTTAGTCTCTACAAAAGCACTAGATGAGGAGAGTGATAGCAGAACAACTCTAAGCAGAGAGTGACAGAGATTGGAGAAGAGCTGAATTGTGGTCAAAAGACTCAAGTTCATTCATTCACATAACGGAAGTTTACTGACCCCTTAAGATGCACAATGTAATGAACAAGGAATATAATGCATGCTGGGAAACTGGGCAGATATATCGCCAGCCCTCAGGGACCTTACACTCTTGTTCAAGAAAATAGGCATGTAGATAAATAGTTACTAAAGGCAGTCACATGAGTGGATGCAGAGACAGGAGTTGATTTTGGAGGAGGGATTTGTTTCATTTGCTAGACTGGTCACAGAAGGTCTGTCAGAAAACAGCGGTTTGTACGCAGATGCAAAGGATTTGAATCAGAAGCTGGTCATGTGAAATAGAGAAAATCAAACAAGAAGACCCAGACAGGTGAAGATTCTATTGAGTTTCAGGTGCCCCAGAGGCCCGATGGGTCTGAAACACCCTAGGAACAGTAGCATGTCTCACAGGGAGAGGCTGAGGAGTGGAAGAGGTCACATCACAAAGTATTTTCTGGGCAACTGTGGGAGTAGGGAAGTACAGCAGCGGCCAAAGGCAAGTTTTTTTTTTTTTTTTTTTTTTTTTTTTTTAACAAAACCAAAAGCAGCCTAGTCATGTTTAGGGTTAATCTCAGGGAACAGACTCTTTTTGCAGCCTTGCTTCTGCCTGGCTCTAGTTTTTCCAGGTGCTCTCTAAGTTTCCCTGCCATTATGAAATCATAGATTCTCACCAGCTCTAATAAAAGTGTGCGACGGGAAGACAGATTTGCGTGCATGTTGGCGGTAGTGAGAGGTGGTTGAGAAGATGCATTAGGTACTTCTAAACTTCTAAGTGGGTACTTATGGTAACGTGGTAGCATCACAGCCAGATGGATCATGTCGGAGTTTATCCTCAGTTGACCTTCCTATCTAATTGTAATTATGAGAAATGTACACCAGTGCCTGGAACCATCTGAACCCGTCACCATTCCCGTACACTTGGAGAATTTCATTCAACAGTCTTTTGTATACACTCCTTGGCCAAATAGTTCAGTATTTTGTATTCTCAGGGATGTGGTAAAGAGGGGAATATTGAGCAAAGTGTAGGGCTTGGCATGAATTCTGAATGGGTATCTCAGCCTTACTATTTACTAAACTTACAACGTCACCTCTCGGAGCCTCAGTTCCCTCTTCTGAGAAGTTGGAACAACAATATCAGCCCAAGTGAGACAACACGCACCAAGAGCCGGCCGTTGGCGTCTACCGTCGAGTAAGAACACTCAATAGAATGTGAGCAACATTTTAGGACCGCGCGGATTGTCCACAGCAAGTCAGGCGATGTAAGATGCAATCCGTTCTCCCTATGTACTAAAGTAGGATCAAGATTCAAGTCATCTCTAAAAGCCTGTATTTTTTTTCTAAAATAGACAAGAAACAAGTTGAATAGTTGCACCGAGAAAAGTAGTTATCTAGCAATGTCTGCTCCTTGGAGAAATTTAGTCTTTCAATTTTTCTCTTAAGAAAGAGATGTATACAGGCATTTGCAATTTTGTTGAACTTGTATCTCTTCCCACAGCCCGTGAGGCATGTACAAATACCAAGAAGGCTTTAGTAAAAAGCCCTTGATTAGCACATAATAGAGTCCCTCTTAAAACTGCCTTCGCATTGGGCTCGGGAGGAGAGCTCCTTTAATAACTTCACTCGCGGCCAAGCTCAGCTTCAGATGGTGGAATCAGAACTGAATTCTTTATCCTAAAGAAAATCGCATAAGACCCTATAAAATATTTCATTTTCATTTTTGCAAGAGATTTATCAGTTTGAGCATTGCAGAAAGAGCAAGACCATTCCTCCTGCCTCTCCCGATGCTTGTGTTTGCAAGATACGCAAGTTTTAAAGGCTGAAAGAATACAAAATATCCCTTTACAGGTAGTAGAGAGATAGATTGCACAATATTTGGAGTGAATGTTTTATCATATGTCATATAAACACCTTGACTAGCTTTTGCAACTTTCTACTGGAAGTGAAAAATCCTCTTTAAAATGACACTTGGCCAAACTCATCATGACAATAATGAGCAAAAAACGTCACTTGACAAGGAAAGGAGGGTAGTTAAGGCATGCAATTTCCTTCTTGAAAAATAGCCCCAAAGAAGAGTTAATATCTCTTTCATCTCCACAGAAGCCTATGGAGTTACATGTCCCTAGTAACTCAGACAGGGGTGCCTGCCAGCCTTTGCTTACCTGGTGCATCTGACCTACTTTAGAGGGCCCCTTGTAACAACAACAAACTCGCTGTGTGTTGAGCAGCTTGCTCAGGAGCTGCTTCCCCTGACTGATCTCCCTTACCAGCAGACTTTTAAGTGGAAATTGCACTTGCCGACATACATGGTGCTTTTTAACTTAAACAACAAGCACTTATTGAAAACAATTGAATCCCTAGCACCAAAGTAACTATATATAATTTAATGATCAGTTATGTGCAAATACAAAAACACACCTCAGTAAGGCTGTAATTTCATCTCTTTATCCCTATTTGAAACGCTTAGTGATGAGATTTGTAGGTATGGGCTAAGGAACTTCACTGGACCTCTATCAAAATGCAAATAGTCAGTAGGATTTTTGAAACATTCTGGCAGCCATTAGCGTTTACGTCCTTACTAGAAAAATGTTTATCTGCCTAGTATCATCAGAAATTGCGGAGATTTAGACAAGTATGTAATACAACCAACCCACTGGCAATTTTGTTAAGCAGATAGGAGTCTAGGAAAGTAGTCTTAAAGAAATGGGGATCATTAATAGGATAAGGGAAAATACTTTATGTCCAATAAATATTGATATCTTCCCCGTCAACTTTTTCTTACAAATTCAACAACTACAAAAAAGAACTTTTTAAAATTAGTGCATGTTATCTGTATAGACTAGTGGATTACATTTTGGAATTTTTTTTGTTTTTGTTTAGGGTCTTCACATTGAGCTGTATCCCCAGCCCCTCTCCCCCTTTTATTTATTTATTTATTTATTTTTGATTTTGTGACAGGTTCTCTCTGAGTCAGTAAGTTGTCCAGGCGGAGCTTGAATTTGGGATCCTTCAGAGTGCTGAGATTACAGATGTGTACCACTGCATCCGGCTTTATTTTGGAAAATTCTTAATGCTAGGAAGGCTGCTTTAAGAAACTACCAACAGTTAGACTTCACCTCTGTTACTTACACTTGAAAGTCTCTCACAGCCTCTTCTGCAACACAAGAGCTTTTTGTCTCTTGTCTTTGTGTAGGGCACTGTGTATCACACACAGGAATGCTGAGCTGATATGCAGTTCTTTCTTTTAAGAAAAGTGATGGCATTATAAAGCAGCCTCGCAGCACTGTCATTGGACGTCTTTTGCTTAATGAAATGAAAATTTATTTTGTTACTCAGCCTCTTGGATAAATTACAGTCTTAAGAAGGAATGTTTTTATTTTAATTTTATGTAGTCTTTAAAATAACGAAATCAGACTAAGAAGAAGTCGAAAGGTTATTTACAGAGACGCAACTTGTTGGAACCTGCTAGCCCTTCATTTTTGAGCGAGGCTTTGAGAGGTTACTGGAGACTTCAATGACCTATTTTTTGAACTGTTGTCTAAACTGTTTATAAGAGTTTCCTTTATGTTCTCATTGCTCATTCAAATATCACTGAGGGGACAGAACCCTCAACTGTACCAAAGAGTAGACGGAAGCATCCTTAATATTTTGCCGACTCTCAGTATTTCTATCACCGCATGCCTGACATCAGAGGTTGTAAGGAAGCACCAGTGTGACGTGAAGGTGTAAGGTCTAGAGTGAGCTAGGTCTGCATTATAATGTCCCAGTTGTTCTATCATCTAAAGGCCATTGCCACCACAGAACCAGAAAGAGGAACCCGCCCCAGGATCTACAGAGTGAAGGATTTTGCATATCCAAACCATCCAAACTACACTCACCAAAGAACTCCTAGTTTAACCTCAGTCACCTGGGAACCTGGGCTCACGACTGGCACTTAACCCTCAAAGCCTGGTCTGGCTCATACTGCACACAGTCCAGAACTCAAGAAATTCACCACCACACCGCTTGTTCTATATCTTTAAAATAAGAGCCAGTACAGGAAAGTCATGTAGGTTTGCTGATTGCCACTGGGAACAGGAGAGAAGAGCCTTGCATTGGACCGGGGCAGACTGGAGTCACAGCAGAGCACTTAGATAAAAAAGACAAATTAATTAACTTGTCAAACCTTCCTTTCAGATAGCATAAATGCAATAAGTTCCCACATAATAAAGTGTCGCTTCTGAGTTGTACTGAAACAAATGGCTTCAAAGCCACCTACTAATTAGAGCAGGTTCTGCAATGTTTGTATATGGTGGCTGAGAAACTTTTTGTAGTATTTAACATTAGACAACTCATATTCCATCCAGGTGTATATGTATGTATAAACGTTTAGATAGTCATTGACGAGAAGCATAATGTTACCTCTTTCTCTTTGTTCACTTCAGACAGTGTCTCATTCCAGAGTCCAGTCTGGCCTTGAACACGTTATGGAGCCCAGGCTAGCCTCACTCACAGAAATCCTCCTGCCTCAGGCTTCCAAGCGCTGAGCCTACAGGCTAGCGCCACCACTTCTGGATTATGTGGTACTGGGAAATCAAACTCAAGGCCTCGTGCTTACTAGGCAAGTGCTCTAACCACGGTGCAGTTCCTCCAGCCTGATACTAACCTCTTTACCTTGATACTTTTTACTAGTAACTACTGAAAACTCTAAGTGAGAATTTTTAAAAATAAGCTTTTAATAACATCTTATTGTGTTTTAAGAACAAAGTAAACATTCAGCATTATTTAAATTAACATTTTTAAAGATTTTTGTATTTAGCTCTTGCTACAGTTTGGATCCGGAGTGTCCCCCAAATACCTCATGTCCCTCCAGATTCTGTGTACCGACGGGAGGTGGGGTAGATGCTTGGGGCTTGACCTGAAGGGGTGTGTGCTTGTTCCACCCTTCCTCCCAGACTTGGCTCCAGTGTGCTGTGAGGAGCTCTGCAGCTCTGATGCTAGCTCCGGCCGCACCATGTCATTCTACCATTTCCAGCCACCTGTAACAGTGTACTAAAAGTCCAACATTAAGTAGACTTTTGTAATTACGTAACTTTCTATAACCAAGCTATAAAGTAATATAACTCAGACTGTCAATATTTTAAAGTAACTCCATTTTGCGGTGATTATGCTATTCAGGTTATGTGTTTGCTGTGTGAATTAGAGCTTACTGTGTAAGTTAAAATATATAAGTCAGTTTGCTGTGAGTTCATCTTGTGAGGCCCGCCTGCCTCGCCTTGGAGCCTTGCTTGTGTGCTCCTCAGGACGGCTCTGGAATCTTGTGACAAGGATGGAGGCTTGACCTCTACCCCATCCCTTGCCTCCGTGGCAGCCTGCTGAGAGTTACATATTTAATGAGAATCATGTATTTCGCGAGAGTTATGTTGGGTTATGATTGGCCAGTATGTATGATGTATGCAATGATTAAAAAATCCTCTGTGTAACCTTTGTGTAAAACGTGCTCAGGGCTGCTCTCTGACGACTCACCCAGAGTCCAAGCGACAGTCCAGCCACTACCTTGGCTATTAAATAGTGATTCTTACCTTGCCTTAATTGACGTGTGGTGGGCTTTCAAACTGGCATTTGGTGGTTTCTAAAATTTGACCTACACCACCACCCACATATGAACAAACTGTGACCTTCTGAAACTGTAAATTAAAATAAATCTTTCCTCCCTAAATTTGTGGATGTCAGGTATTCTGTTCCAGCAACTAAAGACTAAGAGAGCTTTTTAATATTTTGATAAATTTAAAATACTTTAGTAGAAAATAAACATAGTTAAACCATATTTATTTTACATGTTTAACTTACCTCCTTGATAAAATACATCAATGCACACTTGAACTTTGATAAAATATGTTCAAATAGTGCATACTTCTAGTGCAATTGGATTAATTTTTTAACATCCTTCACTGACCACTACAATTGATTGAATCAAAATTATTTCAAAAATATTTATATAACAGCATAATTATTTACTGTGCTGAAATAAGAAAAATACATTTAAGAAATAAATATATGCAACAAATATCTTATAAATTGCATAATTTGCAAAAATTTGAAATAATTTCACGAATTATTTTCTAAACTCTAAGTTCCTTATGTTATTGAGTAAGCAAATATTTTCCTAGAAACAGAATACCCAAAATTTCAAAAGAAGAATCACATTTAATTGTTTTACATATTTTTCCAACTATAAAAACACATAAATTTGTACACAATTTTCAGTTTTACTGCCGGAAAAGTACAAGTGTAGAACAAATGTCGTGCAGGGGTAACCCACATTTCCAGGCCCCCCTTCTGAATTGAAGAAACCTTACCCCCCTATTCTTCTTTTCCCTTCTGTAAGTTTCCCAATAAAGTGTTATCTTCACACACACACACACATAAAAAAAACATAGTGGAGTATAATTATTTATTACTTTGATAGCTGGAATTATAATTATTCAATGTACCTGTATGTGGCATTGAACTTTTTACTTACATCATTGCCAGAGATTGTGATGTCTAAAGATAAGTTTGAGTTTATGATCTTCAGCAAGTTAATTAAACCGCTTAGGGCTTTAATTTTCTCATCTATAAAATGAAGTTGAAACACTTCCCAAAATGATGGTGAAGATGTTACAACAGCATGTCATAAAGTCCTTGGTATAGTAAAAGGTGATGAGAGTTCCGTCATGGTGCCTGTTATTTCCTCTGGTGTGGTAATAGCTAACAAGATTATAATACAGCTTGTGGTATGGCCTTGTCTGATTAAATAACATAAAAAGCATGGCGACATTGTTTCACGTAGGCATCTAAAGTATTGAAGACAAGAAGCACACATTATCCTGACTTAATAAAACATTCAACGAGGCTATTAAATTTCAAAACTCTCAAATAAATGTTTCAATTTTATCTAAGTAAATATGATAACACTTCTCAAAGTGTTGGAGAAGACAATACCTTGTAGTCCTTGGCAAAAGAAGTGCAAAATCCCTTCCTTTTTTATATAAAGTAGCTTTCATCTAGCCTGTGCTATAACATTGCTTGAACAAATAACTTTCCCAATCAACATAGCACTATTTCTTTTCTCTCTTTCTTTTACAGATTAAAAAATGAAAAAATCGTTTGTAAAACCTTAGCTGTAATAAAAATGTGGCTTAAAAACACAGCACTCTGTCATTCTACCTATAACTATAGGCAGGGAGAGTCTAGATAGAATCTCAGTTTTGGGTATAATTATGCTCATTTTAAAAGATTTTCTTGGCTCTTATCTCCTTTATTTTTGTTTTTTTCATTTTAGTGTGAAATATCTACTTTTATAACTCCCAACGGAGAGCTAAGTATGGAAGTTTAAGAAACATAATTTTGAGTTTTGAGCAATACTTCTCGTTATTTCACAGAAAATGTCCATAGTTAGAGAGGTTTTATTTGAGTTAGTTAAAAAGAACAGAGAAGTTTGATTTTCAGTCATGAAATTGATGGTTCTTCTATTTATCATATTGTCTTATTGACTTCAAAAAATTACAAAAGAAATCATCGAAGTATAAAGCACAGCTCACAATCTATAATGGCAGTAAGGTAGGTGGGTCAAAATGAAAGTCAAATGAAAATAAAGTATCAAATAGATGATACATCTTGCTTATAAGCAGAATAATTTTAACAACTACAAGTTTGTTATAAATTGTTATCAATAACTTTATATCTTACTATTTGGATGACAAAAAGAATGGAGACAGCTTCCTTATGAGAATAGTGAAGGTTATTATTATTCATAACAAGTGCCTCAATCCCCCAAATAGAATCAGTTGTTCCAGTTATTATCACAACTTGACCAGAAATCTTCCCCAAAACTTCTTCTAAAAGTAGCCAAATCCACGCCTATGTTTATTGTCATCTGAACAACTCATGTCCAGTTAATTCCCAGTTTTCTCTATTCTACCTGACTCCAAAATCACCTTTTGAAAATGCATTGACTCCACATTCTGTCATAATTCCCCAGGGTCACTTTTGACAAATATAAGATCCTTCAAAACACAATCCCAAACACTCATAAAATATTCCCTTTCTCCTATGTGTAGACATCCACTGATTCAAATGAACTGCATTTCTTTTAAATACCTGAGCTTGCTGGGTCTTGTTCTAACGGCAACCTCCCTCCTGTCTCCTACAAGAGGCATCTAACCCTTGCTCTCAAAGCCATCTGCTTAACCTCATCAATCACTAGTCAAACCTTTCCTCCTTTAAATTGAGACTCCTCATTTCAAAACACTTTATACCTTTGACGACGTTTTATATCTTGCTTTACATTTCAACTCTTATTTGATTATTCTTTTATTGATTGTTTTAGTTGCGAGGGTACTTACACATTTATCCTTTCTAGATTGTCTGAACCAAAGGCAGAGACTGATTTTTAGTTATTAGAGCAATGGAGGTTTTTATATGTCTATTAAATTAATTATTTATGTGGACTTTGAGATTTTTCTAAAGATATTCCTAGATCTGAATTTTGGAATTGTGATCAAAAAATAAATAAAGCTAGGGCATGCTGGCTTGGTTGAACAATTTAATCTCTGATATAGAAACATGCCTAAAATTCCTGTCCAAATTGTTTACTGTGGTGTTAATACACTTAACATATTTCAGTTGGGATTCTACAATTAGAGAAAAATCACTACAGAGGTATCTGAGTATTCATTTTATCTCAACAATGTGAGTTACTACTACTCACACTGAGTATACTAGATTCAATGAGAAAGAGGGAGGTTTTTTTTTTTTTTTTTTTTACTTTGGTGTGGTATAGCAACCATAAAAGAAAAAGCTTCAATTTCTTTCCATAATGATATTATCTACGTAACTCTGATGTCTGAAAGCACCTATAGTTTATCATCTTGCATGCCCTATTTTGCACTGTTGATATCTGTAAGTTGCTGCATATCTCTTTGAACAAGGTGAAGGGTGAATAGTGAATATTAAAGAAGTCATCTGCAAATACTCAGCATTTAAACGTCCATGAAGCTCCACAGGACAGATCAACACCAGCAGAAGACATGCTGAGCTGTTTGCTACTCCATTTGGAAACCCAGTGATGAGTCAGGCATTTCCTCTAGTTTCTTTCTTGCTGCTGTGAAACATCAGGAATTTGAGCACAGAGCATGTCTTAACATTAATGATCCCAGAGCACAAATTGTCCAAAACGAGATGCTCATAACCCAAACACCTTGGACTAATTCCAAAAAAAGTAATTACATTGGTCTACCTGAAATTCCCAGTGCAGCGAGAGCTGGAATCACGGTTTGTCTCCTGCTTAGCTGGACTGTTACACAGTATCATTGTACAGCAATAAAACAGCTGCTGTGTTTGACTTCTTTCCCCTAGTTTGGGAAACTAGATCTAATGTCTTTAAAAGTCTTTGAATAAGAAGTTGGACAGATAAGACAAAGAGGAGACTGTTCCATCTTTCTCTAAGATCCATGAATCTTCCTATTTATTTATTCATTCATTCATTCATTCATTTATTTTTGACAAGACCTGGCTCTGTGTCCCAGGCTGGTCCTGAACTCACTGTGTAGCACAGGGTGGTCTTGAACTCATGGCCTCCCTAGTGCTGAGAGGCATGGACCACCTTACTTGGCTTTATGTGATGCTGAAGAATGGAAGTCAGGCCTATTTGCACATTAAGCAAGCACTTTAATCACTGTGCCTTTCCTCTAGCCCTGATCCATGCATCCTATTATAAAGAAAAATTATTAATGGTGTTCTATAACATCAATATTCCAAAGGGCCTAGCTGCTACATAGCAAAAGGATATTTAAAGTGACCCCTAGAAATTTGGTTTTTTGCCACTGTTGTCATCAAGAAAAAAAAAAAGAAAACTCGGCAGAACATTCTGCAAAAATCCACCACAGATTCTTCAACAAGAGTAACAGACATTTCTACCTTTACGATGTAGTGTTTCTTTATTTTTGTTTGAGCACTAATACTGAACCCAGTGCCGGAGAAACTATGATGCCAATTGCAGGTGGTCCTTGATAATATCACAGTGCTTCATTTCCCCTTCACAAGCCAAAATATAGTCATTAATTCCTAATCTTAGAAGCACTTGTATGTTCAACTGAGTGCTATACAGTACTAGATACACCTTGGTAACATACTATATATACAAACTCTCAACACTTGTCTCCTACATTTGATACATTTTTAAAATCACAACCTGCAAATGAAAATTACCAAATCTTTTGGGTCTGCTGATGAAGATCAAGGGAAGGTGAAACACCATCTCACAAAAGGAATAGCTAACAATTGCTAGCGTTTGTTGCCCTCATCCTATGCCAGCCACTGTAAAGGATGTGGTTCTGTGATCTTAATCGTCACAGCTCATTAATGCTATAACGTGGCTGTAATATTTTCAGCTTAAAGCAAGAGAACTAGGCTTCAAAAGCTAAATAACTTGCCTAGTACCACAGTTATAAAGTTCAAATTTAAAAATCAGGGAACCCGGCCACACGTTTATAATTGAGATACTGGATTAGTTTCCAAAATTGCAGGATCTTAGAATGAAAAAGAAACAGAGAAATCCTATGACAGCTTGTAAGAAAATCTCTCAAGTTTCTTGCAAGGAAGAAATGGCATTTAATTTCAATCTATTTTTAAATGATCAAAAGGACGAGGTATCCACATAAAACAATAACCGTCATCCTCCCGGGGCTTCAAGTGCAAGGGCGCCTGTGCAACTTTCCTTGCAGGCGGCTCGATGAAGCAGAGCTTATTTACATATGGCATTCAGACGTGGTGTTGTTCATGTGCTTGGATCTGAGCACAAAACAATGAAGACCTAAGAACCGAATTACTGAAGCACAGTCCTTTTAGGGAATGTTTCTTTATTATCACAAAATAATCAGTAATATTTGGAATAATGCGAAGAGAATAACGGCAGCACCTGCTCAACCAAAAAAGGTTCATTTAGGTTCGCTTTGCTCTGCCGCGACATTAAAGCGAGTGAGCAAATACAATCAAACACAGTTTTGGGGGCCGTCCTGAAAATCTAATTCGTATTTTGCTTTTGGGTTCTTTTTCCCTCCCTTTTTTGTCTTTGTTGGTGTTGACATTTAACACTTAGTTATCCGGAAAATCAACACATAAAGTAGGATAATTTATTTTGCAAGCATCTTACTTCCTTCAGAGTTTGCTGTGTTCATCAGCAAAAGAAAATGGGATACTCAGAGAAGGGAGCACTGATCCCGTGATGCGATTTTATAGACCACTTGGAGAGAAGACCGGGTGGGAGATTTTGCTGAACTGAACGGATCATGTTTAACTTCCTTTGTCAGGTGTGCCAAAACCTCTTACAAATGTTTTCAATTACTCAAACGCAGCTTTTCTGTGCGGTGGTTTAACAGCATTTTCTAAGGTAGCTGTTTAACCACATTTGAACGCAGCAGAATTACCAGAAGGGCTTTAAAAAAGCTTCCTGGGCTCCATTCCCAGCGCTATCCAGGGTTTCTGATGAGCACTTTACAGAGCCAAGGACTTGAGAGCCTCACATAGTCCCAGGTGATGCTGATGGGTTAGTCTGGGACCACACTGTGTGAAACACTTATCTCAAAACCTCCGACTTTTACCTCACTCATGTCTTTGAAATCTATTGAAGGCAGTTTTCCCTACTCACCTCTTCTTTTTCCATGGTGCTCTAGTTCCCAGGCACTCCAGCCGTGCAGTTCATGCAATATTGATATGACTTTCTAGATCACAATTGTGATGACATGCCCAGGGTCAAGGTGACGCGTGTCTACCAATCGGCTAATCAAAGTATTTCCCTAGGAAATTTTTTTTTGACCTGAAGACCAGAAAAGTGCAAACTTTTTTGAATTTTTTGGTGTAAGAGTCTGAAGGCATGAAATGTAAGAGCTTCTGGTATCCATAGTTGCCTCATATGATAAACCGTACCCTGTAAAGCAGAGGAGAAAGCGGTAGGCACTGAGAATCAGAGATGAGACACTGGTATCATTAAATGACTGAGTTCTAGCTGTCCCTGAAGTGAAGCTGATTTTGTATTTTGCTTAAGATAATCACCCTAGTGATCAAAGAAGTAACTTTTATTTTCCCCTTGTCAGCCAAAGTGGAGTTGTTATTCCTTGCTATGAAAAATACTGCCGCCTCTTTATTCGCACTTCTCAATACTTATACTGAGACTTAGAGAAGCAAACAGCGAGTCACCCAAATTTAGTGTGACAGTAAACTGGCATAGGGAACCGTATCCTAGAGCACCTGATCAGAAAACTATGACTTAAAGAGTATGGACTGTCCAATGTCACAGTGTCTGCATGGAGGGAAGAATCCAACACCAGTCTCTGCATGGCACACAGACTCCCAAGAACCATAAGCACCTTAAGAAGAAAGATTATTTGTGACCTGCAGCATCCAAGCCCACATAGTAGGCTCCTGGAACTGGCCTTGCCTTTCACTTTGAGATTTCAGGGTGGACAAATCCTCCTGGTCTGCCCAGGAGCAATCTGTTTCCAAAAATGCAAGTCTCACATCCCAGAATTTTCTCATAGCTGAGCAAACCAAGAGTTGGCACAGCTGCTTTGAACCCATGATTAATTGAAGGAGAGAGTCACTGCTTCTTTTTATTTGGGGCACTTTTGGTCTTTTTAAATGAAAGAATGACTCCAAGAGCAAGTTATGTATAAATATAATCATTCTGTAGCCAAAAACAAGCAGACAACCCTCACTACCCCAACAGAACTGCTGTACCTACCTCTCCTACATTACCACTGCTTCCTATAGGGATTTTCTTTCTCTATTAAAGAACAAATTTCAAAATCTTAGGTCTTTCTTTTTTCAATATTTATCTGTCCCAGTTGAAAAAAGTGCTTTTATCTAGACTCGTAATTGCTGGACTGTGTAGAACTTGAACAACTCAGGAACTCAATATTTATAGCTCAACATATAAATGACTAAAATATAACACTCTTATGGTAATATTTGGTTTTTAACTCTTATAAAACCATCATCTCAAGGAAATTTTGATGACTAGAATGTGTGTACAGGTCATTGGTCCAAACTGAACCTTGTTCATTTTTAAAAATATTGTATTAAGATATTTAGATATTTGTTAACTTGTATTTTTCTATTTCTTTAATTTTGAGACTGGGTGGTCCCAGCTGGTTCTGAACTCACTATGTAGCTCAGGATATCCTTTGACACATGACAATTCTCCTGCCTCAGCCTGCCAAGTGCTGGGATTAGAGGAGTGGTTCACCACATCCAGTTTATGTGGTACTAGATAATCAAACCCAAGGCCTTGTACTTGCTAGACAAGTACTCTAAACATTGTGCCATTCCTCCAGCTCCAGTTAGCTTGAATTCTGATACAAATATCATTTAATTAAGTTCTCTCAAAAACACTAGAGTCAGCACTCACTATAGATTCGTTGAGCGAAAAAAATATGTCAGTGCAACTATCTGGAATTAGAAGCATTTGAAAAATATTTCAATGTGGTTAGCTACACAAACTTATCTCTTCGGGATTAACGTAAAGTAGTAACTTTTTATTTTCACCAGCAATTAGTCATTTTCTCCCTTTACTTGAGTATTTTCCCCATTTTATTAGTATGTACATATGCGACACATAATGTCTACACTTAAGTTCAGTATTTTGTCCACATATCGGGTCATAATTGCAAGTCCTTCCCTCTCCCTATTTTGACCTTCCCATGCCCTCTTTCGTCTTCCCAACTCCCAATATCCTCCCCATTTAGTTCTACGAAATTACTGTGCTCTCTAATACGAGGAACCATTTGATATTTAACATTTTGTGTATGACTTATTTCACTGAGCATGGTGGTTCAAGTTGCACCCATTTACCTACTATCTGTCTTTATAGAGGAGTATGTTCTGTTATGTATATATACCACAATTTTTGTACCCATTGGTCTATTGATGGGTATTTTGGCGTCTTCCACATTTTAGCTACTGTTAGTTGTGCTGCTAGGAAGTTGCTATGAATGTAAGTATGTATACATATATTTCTTTTATATGATGCTTTTAACTCTTTTGGAAAGATTTCCAGAAGAGGTATTGCTGGGTCCAAGGGGATATTTATTTTCATCTCTTGGGGGATTTCCATACTGCCTCCATAGTGGGTACCAGTTTACAATACTAACAGCAGTGTAAGAGGGTGTCTTTTCCTCACCCTTTAGTTTTTAAGAAGCTACCTACCAATCTTCCAGTTTCTCAGTCTTGAAAAGCTGATGTCTTTGTTCCAACTTACCATCCTCATGTCAACAAATCACCTCTCTTAAATTGTCCATGGAAACCTCTCTGCTGCTATTATCTTGGTTCAGGCCACACTAACTTCCGCCTGGATCATTATAATGGGATGCTATGGTGTTGTTTTTACCTATTTATCCAGTTGGAAATCCATCGTGAAATCATCACAATACTACTGTTTCTAAAGTTATCATTCAGTCCTATTGCCAAAATGATAAATATCACCAATGGCTCTTATCTAATGAATAAAATGATACATATAAAATCATTGTCATTCTCAATGTATTTTAAGAGCAACAAAAATTAATACTCTATTATTTGCAACAATTCTAAAGCAAAGTCACAATTATTGATCCTTGACCCCGGGTGTTCATGTCCCTCCTATAGAATTGTTGCTACCCAAAATTGGGAATTCTAGAAGGAACCAGCACCATGCGGCATGTTTTGAGCTAGAGGAAACAATAAAATGGTGGTGATGGAAACAAACTCCCAGGATAATTTTCTTTTTTTGTAATTGCCAAAACCACAGCTGCTGATCTAATGAATTCTCCCAGCACAGAGTATTAATAATTCCTTGTGTTTTTTTCCTAAGGAAAACTACTAATTACATTCATTTAAGAAATCACATAGTAAAAAGGAAACAGCACATGTAATAATTTGTGACAAAACTAACCATGTAAACAAATATTTGTAAAATGTAATTTGCAGGGAATATTAAAGAAATTTAACTACCAATATCTAAGGGCACTTGAGCTGTCAAGCTTAGCACTATGCTAGGCATTCCAAGGAATTACAGAGCCCAGTGTGTAACACCACTTTGATTGGTTACTGCTGCTATTCTGGAAAAAGATTAACTATGGATTTTTCATCCCATAAACGGTTCCAAACTGATCAAGTATCCTGCTGAAGACACATTAAAAGCACTGGTTCCGGGGCAAAACTCAGAGAGAAAGCCATCTTCCAAGGAGAAAGAAAAGGTTCATATATTATACTGAGATCTTTAAATGACATTATGTTCATAACTGGTAAAATGGATCTAGGATTCAAGGAATGATATTAAGTGTTGTTCCACTTAGTTACTTTTAACAATCCATTGAGAAACTTTATGCCAGGTTTTCATGCCTTGAAGGCTCTCATTCTCACATGAAACCCAGATACCATTGAATTACAAGAATGGCGGATGGCCTAGTCCCTTGGGCTCCCTGAAAATAGATAACAAGTGGGGTAGGCATCTTGGAATGGCAGTTGACCCAGGGCATAAAGAAAAAGTGATCCTGCACTCATACAATGTGAACCAGGTGATCCACTTGAGTACATGTTCGTAATTATTTGCCTGTTTATTTCCTTAACCTAAGTCTCATAAGAAGATGGTGACAAGGGTTTTAGAACTTGCAGGGACAAAAAAAATTGGAGTCCTGCCACATGGTACCAAGATTAGCAGAAATGAAGGGCATGCTCCTGGAGTTTAGTAAGCAGAAGTAAGAGCGCTGTTGATCATCCTGTGTTGTCCAGAACAGCACCCAAAGAGTGAAGTCCTGTCCAAAATGCCAATAGTGTCAAGGTTGAGAAATTGCATCATAGTTGAATAATCTTGAAGAAATGTTCTACTCTTACTAAATGGGTTTGTATCCTCTTGTTGATTTAAAAAAAAAAAGCACATGCATGTTGGCTGAAGAAATCCAAATATCTCTTCATTTCTAGAGGCCATAAATCAAATATTATCTCACTTGGCCAAAGTCAAGCTTGGTTGACTTGGTTGGCAGGTCTGATTCCTGTCAGACGGAGGTGAGCATGATTCATTTCTTTGCCTGTTCCAGTTTCTAGAGGTTACCTACAGTGTAACGCCATCCTGCATCACTCGACCTCTGCTTCCACCATCTCATCTCCAGTGTGTTTCTGATTCTATTGCTTCTCACAACAAGGCTTGGGAAGGATTTGACCCACCTAGGCAATCTCTCCATCTCAAGTTCCTGAGGCTACATTTGCAAAATCTCCTTCACCACACAAGGTAACACATTCCCAGGTTCAAGACATTAGAACATTTTCCTTTGGTGGGGGAGCCTACTTTTCTAGCACACTAAACCTCTGTTTCTTCATATACTAAGAGAAAGCAATGGGAGCAGTTACCACCTAGAATTGTTATGAGCAGAGGAGTTGTATGTGTAAGTCTTGGTTGAATGCCTGGCATATAATTATGGCTTAACAGTGTTGGACCCTTCCGAATACTATTGATCTGGGGCTATGATACCAATAAACACTGGGTACATCACAGCACTTTATACATGACCTCCCTGGCATTATCCATGATGGCAGGCACAAAAATGTGTCTCTACATTTCCAGGCGACTTCTAGCACACTTCTGACTTTGGCAGACTGCAAGATTTCAACTGGTACATCTTATTACATGGGTGGTCGAGTTATCGAACTCTATTGACAAAGGGCTGGATTTTCCTGCAAGATGGAGCTTCATTAAAATTCTGCAGAGACTGAAAATTCAATAACCTCTCTCACAAAGCACTTTGTGAGCAGGGCTGATTAGGCAATTTCTGCCTCATTCCATTCTGTTTGCTAACAGCATTGCTACTTCTTGTTTGGTACAAAGAGACTATCATTAAATGAGCATTTGCTATAGGTGATTAAGTGCAAAGTTTTAAAGGTGCACTGACTCCTCTCTCAAGGGCTAATTGAGGGCCTGAAGGGAGAGTAGAGGAAAAAATGCCGTTACCATATTTTACGCAAAGAGACACAGAAATATGGTGCTAATAAGTATATTTTCAGCTTACACATTTTAGATTCCACTTCCTTCTTCTTTGCTCAATACTTTCTCCGTCCTCCCCAGGCCTTTTCTCTTCTACTGTAGCTACTGTCCTACCTCTCTCTGAAAGAATTAACCCTGGCTAGACAGAACATACAGTTATACCAAATAAGCTTTATAGTTCTCTGATTAAACCCAATGTAATTATTGAAATTGAGAACAGATAGCCCCAGGTACCTATCTTTCTATCCCCGTTTAAATACGATACCGAATGAAATAGACTAGTTCTGGAAATCTAGACTAGCACATGTAGGTTATATTTTAAAATAAATATAAGGTGTTTACCTTTATCATCTATATCTAACCTCTCTCTTAGCACACAGTGAGATACATAGACGATGGATAGATATATCGTTCCCCCTCTCACATTTTCTTTTTCTCTATAGAGCACGGCTTTGCAAAGACTTCTTTTGAGCCCTCCTTTGTTCACTGATACATATCAGATAGTCTAAAGAACATCAAGTATCTAGAATTGATCAAAAACAATTTCATGTTTAATTAACTGCATGTAATAGCAGGTAAGATCTTTCCTGTACAAATAGATCTCTTACCTGTGACAATAACTTGATAGGATATTTCAACTCAAGCATTGAGGAAGATACTAATGTGCCCTGTGAGAAAATAAAACCATACGTGTGTTGTAACTATTCTATATTTTACTAAAGAAAAATGGAATGATAGCCACCATGGTTCTGATTGACACGTTTCATTTCTGTTACTTAAGAAGTCTTTGAAACATCCTTCCTAGGTATTCCTAAAAATTTCCTTTCTATTAATAACCCAGCTGACATTCTTCATGTCACAGTATTTAAGTTTTGCTGAGCCTTCTAATCTCAGGCCACTTGGTTCTTTCTCTAAAATAATGAACTCTAGGATGCTGTGTGTATATGTCATTATACATGCATATATATATATATATATATATATATATATATATATCCATAATGCTTTAATATATATTTTATATACACATATATATCAAGATTTTGGTGGGAATATAAATTCATACAGCCACTTTGGAAAGCAGTATGGAGATCTCTCAAAAGACTAGAAATAAATAACCCCTTGGATCCAGTGACACCCCTCCTAGCTTAACAGTGTTGTACCCTTCCAAATATTGTTGTACCGTCCTGGGAATATTCTCAAAAGAGGCCAAAACAACACCTAACAGAGATATATGTATACTCATGTTCATAGCAGCACAACTAACAATAGCTAAATTATGGAAGTCACCAAAATACCCGTCAACAGACCAATGGATACACAAACCATGGTATTTATACACAATGGAACATTATGCATCTATAAAGTCCAACAGCATGGAGGCTTTTATGGGCAAATGGAAGAAACTTGAGAACATCATGCTTAGTGAAGTGAGTCAGAAGCAGAAGGTGAAACATCAAATGGTCTCTCTGATATAAGAGGCCCAGAATATACAGGGAGCTGAAGAAAAATAAACCAACCAAAAATAAAGGAACTCTTATGGAACTTAAAATGAAAAACAAAGTGAAACACGGGGGTAGGTTGGGAGAGGGAGGGAGAGGAGGGTAGGGGGAGGGAAAAAGGAGAGACGGAAAGTCCTTGTCACCTTGACAAGATACGTATGTGCAGAAAATGCTAAACTTCATTGTAAACCTTAAATTTTGCACTTATACATGTCAATAAAATGGGGGGAAAAGATTTGTCCTCACTGTTTTACGGACTAAAATAAGATTTCAAATAGTTGAATCAGCTGTTTTGCTAAGACTTTTATTCCAGCCAACTCCTCTGTCCAATATCTGCTCTAGATCACTCAACTAGCCATTTCCAGAAGGTTCCAGGTGCGTTTGCCAACCTGAATACGCTTCTTGTATTTCTGCAATAAGAAGGACCTTGCATTCTCCATTGCAGCTAAAATTAAAATTTATGGGCCTCCCAAAGTATTTGGATATACGGAAATCTAAAAACAACAAATGCATACAGACCATCTATACAAGGCTCAGAGCTTGATTTCTGTGTGTCATGAATTAGCAAATAAAGGGAAGTGCCCTGAGTCAGGAAAAATAAGCAAAATCTCACCCCTTCTCAACCCCTCCCTTCTCTGGAGCCCCCGTGTGGTGCTTCATGTGACGAGACCAGATTCTGCGTGTGGTATGAAGTGTCACACGGGATGCAAGGATAGGCAGAAAAGACCGCGTCTTCCCTACGGCAGGCTGGATGCAAGCGTATCAGAGAACAGCAGCTCTGTGAGCCAAGAGAAGGAACCGCACGCAGAGCTCAGAGCAGCGTCTCCGGACTCAAAGAGAGGTGTCCGGACGGTGCCAGAGGCAGCTGCCGACCGCTGCCGCAGCCCGGCAGGCCAGCCCGCCGCACGGCTGAGCTGGGGATCTTTGAGCAAGGAGTTCAGCCAATCCTAATTCCAGGTGGCTGTGAAGAAAATAATAATGTGCATCCCTGATATCAGCAAAGCCAGGAGCCACGTTTGTTCAAGTTCTGTGCAGTTTGCTAACAATGTAGAGTTGAGAAACCTTTTGACTCTAAAGACCTCAAGCTCCACGTTCCTTGTACGACTCTGTTCTTTCCACACAACTATGACGCTCTCTGTCAAATCGTCAAATAGCCAGTCCGCGCCCTCAGGTCACATAGGTAGCGCCTTCATTGTACTGGTCGACTTCCTTTTCCATGTTGGAATTCGATACCCTCAAGATTTGACAACTGCACTTCAGACAGAGCTGTTATCGAGAGTATACGATGAACTGAAAGCAATTAGGCCCTCCAAAATAAAGGACCCAAGGAGAAAGTGGAAATCCGAAATAAACAATTCTCAGAAGTCCAAATGGTTAATAAACACAAGAAAATTTGTTCAACATCTTTATCCATTAGAGAAACGCAAATTAAAACAACACTGCGGTTCCACTGAATGCCAGTAAGAATGGCTACTATTAAGAACTGAAAACACAGCAAATGCTGGCAAGGCTGTGGGGAAAAAAGGTGCCTTCCTGCATTGATGATGGGACTGTGAACTGGTACAACCACTAGGGAAAGCAGTATGAAGATTCCTTAGAAAACTGAAAACTGACATTGCATACGACCTAGCTATACCTCTTCTGGGTATCTTTCCAAAAAAGTTAAAGTCATCATACTATAGTGATGCATGCATATCTATGTTTATAGCAGCGCAAATTAAAATAACCACATATTGGAAGAAGCCAATATGCCCGAGTACAGATGACTGGATAAAGAAGATGTGGTATATATTCACAATGGAGTATTACTCTGCCATTAAGAATGACGAATTTGAGTAATTTGAAGGAAGATGGATGAAACTTGAGACCATTAAGCTCAGGGAAATGAATCAGACCCAGAAAGTTTAATATCATAAATATGTGTTTTTTCTAATATGAGAAACAAATCATAAAAAATATAAGAGATACAGATGAAAGTAAAAGCAAGAAGGGAAAAGGGAAGTGATGTGTAATATACGTGTGTGTGTGTGTGTGTGTGTGTGGTTGCTGGTTGTAACGAAGAATCAGTAATCAGTTCTTGGTCCTGTACACCCTCTTGGGACTGTGAGTCGGTTGTTTACCTTGACTCAAAGGGAATTTGTATTTTAAGTTACATAGTTTTCCTGGGATAAGTGAAATATTCCATCAAAGACTAAAACCTCCAGAATCAAAATAATGTAGAAGCCTCTTGTTCTAGGAATTTTACAAGTCGAAAAGGGAAAACAAGCGATTTATAGAACGAAGATAAGAGATTTACTTTGGGGAACTCACACATAAGCTACAGTTGTTCACTCAAGGACACATTTTTACTTTGGCTGAAGTGAAGGAGATGGCGGGTCTGTCCTCAACTTTATTAGCTACACATTTGTACCAAGCAACAAACAAAGAGAGAAAGCCGGAAGCAAGGAGATGGGTTTGTGGAGAGGGAAAGGGGATGTGGGAGGCAGAGGGAGGACAGGAAGGAGAACAGAACTGGAGGTGAACTTGATGCAGTGTGTGTGTGCACCATTTCCTCAAGTTTAATGTAATGTTGCATATTGCAAGTACATACTAATAAAATAGTAACTCTTAGGAAAAAAGAGTTAATTCAATATCCAGTTTCCCACATTTGAAAAGAGAGGTAGCAACATTGTATAATGTTCTGTGGCCCCTGGCTGGTTAGATGATGGCTTTCTCACCAGACTTTTTTCTCTTTAAGAGGTGTGAGGCAGGGAGTCTGAAATGATATAGGTATGATTATAGAAATCAGGTGAGTTTAAATTTTAAAAAAATATTATGGTAAAAGACCCATTGGCATTACCTCCCTCAAAACTCTGCCAATCACTTTGAGCACACCTCAAAAATTTCATAGTTCTTGCAACTTTCTGAAACAGTTCTGGAAGTTCCCTTTTCTGAGTGTCTTTGGTTGTGCGGTTGTAGTCACCCTGATCTCCAGAATTGATTCAAAACATTTAATTTTACAGTCTTTGACTTTAGAGAGTCAGGAGTCTCACACCATCAGATGTGGGGACTAAGGTGAATGAGGACATCCCGGGATGTTTTGATGAGCCTGCCTTTCTTTGGCTGGGTCTGGGCAGCAGCATTCATCAGATATCTGATCACATCTGATACAAGCTCTCCCAGAGTCCTTCTGAACTGATTCAGCAAGGGACAAGAGTGATGGGGTGAGTGGGTTCCTGATGAGGGGGACTGATGAGAAAGCATTTTTAGTAATTTGATTAAATTTTAAATATTCACCTTATTTTGTGATCGTTCCTTGTGTCTTCATGATCTTTCTAACCTGATGACTTAGAACTGAGCCTACTGCTGTTAGTTACTTGATAACCATGAGAGCTAACATTTTGGAAAATTTACACTTGCCAAATAGTTTATTGTTTACAACTGACTTTTAAGATAAATTGGTTTTTTTTTTTTTTTGTATTTTCAAGCCCTTTTAATAATATAGAACCAGAAGGATTCGAGATACTACTAACACTCCAACAATCTAACAACAGAACTATGAAACCAGCCCCCGGGTCTCGCCCCACGCTCACCTGCACAGGCAGGAGTGAGAAGCTGAACTTCTGCTGGCTTTTCTTTCATAACATATATAAAAATTTTCACCAACTCAGCACTGATCAAAGCAATAAAGCGTTCTATATTTAGTGCACTATATTTGAAATTTACAAATACATAACTTACAAACCCAAAACTAGTGTCAAAACTTTTGGAGTGTGGCATAACTGAATTCCTTTCTTAAATAAGAATTGCTGATTTTAACACTTATTCCTTACTACTTAGTCAGTACCACGAGTATTTTCACCAGAAAGTGTGCACTATTCTATATTGTCTGCCTTGTGTCTTCAGACCAGTAATCAACTCATTTTATAACTAGATATTTTTCGATGTATGTATGTATGCATAGTCTTAGGACAGAGTACATGACATCCACAACTTTAGGAAGGAAAGACTTATTTTAGCTCACTATTTCAAAGGGTCACAGTCCACTGACAAGCAAGTGGCTGAAAATGGTGGAATGGGGCCAGAGAGAGAGACAGAGCACCTCATAGCATGGCAGAACAGAGCCAATCAGAAGAAGGGTGGACCCAGAAACCGCCCCTCCAGGTCTATCCCCAAGCATCTTTCCCTTCCAGCCAGGTCCCACGTTCCAATAATACACAGTATCCATAGGTACATGAAGCTTTGGGGAACACTTCAAATCCAAACCACATTTATTTATTCATTTATTTATTTATGTAGTCATCTGTGATTGGACCCAGAATACTTTCACTGAGCTGTATCTCCAGCCCCTTTTTTCATTTTTATTTTTATTTTGATATAAGTTCTTGCTAAGTTCCTAAATCGCCCAGGGTGAGATCAAACTTATGATCCTCCTTCCTCATCTTCCCTAGTACGTGAGGTTAAAAGAGTGAGGCATGACGATTCCCAGAGTCGTCATATCCTACAGCAATAAGATATCTATCTCCTCTAGAAATAGAGCCAGTACAGCTGCAAAAATTTGGAACAAATGCAGAAACATAGGACTTGAACTAAGTTTGGACCAAGTGGACAAAGACCTATACAGAACACTTGTATCCAACAGCAGCACTGTACATATTCATCTCAAGCACACGTGGATATTTTACAGAAAGGATTATGTTAGGATGCAAAATAAGTTCTGTAAATTAAAGAAAGTATATTGAATATCTTTTACTAGAATTAAACAAAAAGAACTTCAGAACATATATAAATATGTGGATGATAACATGCTTCTACAGAACTGTCAAATCAAAGAAGAAATTAAAAAGAAAAAAGTTAAAATACTTTTAAGAAAAAACAGTAATTCAAAATACCAAAATTTATGAGAATTTGCAAAATTAGTTCTAAGAAAAAAGTGTGTAGTGATAAGCATTTGTATAAAAAAGAAGAGAGAGATTGCAAACCTAATTTTATATCATAATGTACTAGAAAAATAATAAATAAATTCTAACTATAGAGGGAGAGAAGTAATAAAGACCAGAGCAGAAAAAATAAAAATAAAATAGAGGCTAGGAAAATAATGAAAAGGCAAATAGCACTAGGTTTGTGTTTTTTAAAATAATAAATGAAAGTGGCAAATCTTTAGCTAGACAGACTAATGAAAAGGGGAAATACAGTAAAATTAGAAATGAGACAGCTCAGATAGAAAATAACCATGTGTCTACCATGAACACTTACGCAACAAGGAATTGGAAAACCTAGAAGAGCAGATTAATTCCCACATTTATATAACCTACCCAGACAGTGTCATGAGAAAAAAATCTTAGTTAGCCAAAAATTAGCAAACAGTTTGAGTCAGCAGTAAAATCTTCCACCTAACAAACTTGTAGAATCTGATGATATCAATGATAAACTTCACCAAATTTTTAAAGAAGCATTAATGTTGATATTCCCCTCACTACTCCAAAAAGTGAAAAAGTATTTTTAAACTAATTTTCTAAGATCAGCGTTAGCTGATACCAAAGGCAGACAAGGACACTATAAGAAGAGTATAAATCAATATTGCTCATTAGCATAGATGCAAAATGCCTCAACAAAATATTGGCACATCAAGTTCAATATCATAATAAAAAGAGCATCCATCATGATCAAGTAGAACTTTCTTCAGGGATGCATGGAATCAATGCACATAAATCGGTAACTGTGATATAAATATCACACTAACCAACTAAAGAACAAAGACCATGTGATTATCTTAGTGAGAACAGTAAAAGGGTCTGATAAAAATTAAACAACTGTGTTTAAAATTTTCAATAAATTAAGCATAGAAAAAATGTATTTTAGCACAATAAAAGTTGTATACAGGATTATAGCTATAGCATACTTGACAGTACAAGATTAAAAACTTCCCTTTAACAGCAAGAACAAGACATATGCGCCCACACTTGTCACTTCTGTTCAACAGAATATTGGAACTCCTTGCTAGAGTAATTAGTCAGAAAAAAGAAAGAAGACCCAAAAAAAGGAAAGAGGTATACCTGTTCATAGGTGATAAAATTTTCTAAATAGAAAATCTAAGAGTCTATCAAAATATTTCAAAAAAAATACTAGCAAAGTTGCAGAATTCAAAATCAGTAGAAAAAAAGAGTAATGTACCTATTGTCTAATCATAAACTCTCTAAAATAAAATAATCTCATTTATAATAGCTACAAAAATACTTAGGAACACATTTAACACAAGAGGTAAAACACCTGTGCATAAAGTGATAAGACATTGATTGAATAAGTTGAAAGAGACACAAATAAATGTTCATAGATTGAAAGAATATTTTATAAAGATTTATATGTGCCCCATATAAATTCATTATAATCTATACATATAATACTTATCAAATTGCATTGCAGTAGTTTTTTTCATATAGAACCACAAAAGATTCTAAATAGAGCATGTAATCTTGAGAAAAGATAACAAAACGGGATGCCTTTGCCAAATCTGAAATTCTACTTTAAAGCTATAATAATTTTTTAAAAAGTACTAACTCAAAAAGACAAATAAATCAATAGATTAGAGTGAAAATCCCCTCAACCCACACATACTTATAAGTAGTTGATTTTCAAAAAAAGATGCTAAAAACAATATGGAAATGACACATTGCCAATAAATACTTCTAGAAAACAGGATCTCCACAAGTAGAAAAATGAAACTAGACCTTCAACTCAATTGTTTACAAAATCCCAAAATTATTAAATCTTAAACATTATACCCCAAACTGTAAGATTACCGGATGAAAACATAGGAGAATCTCTATGACATTAGTCTGAACAAAGATTTTTTATATGACCCCAACAGAGTAGATAACAATAACTAAAAAATACAAACAATGAGGTTACACCAAACTAAAATTTTCTGCACACCAAAGAAAACAATCAACAAAGTAATAATATAATCTTGTGAGGAACCAATACCTAAAATATTTAAAGAACTCAAGCTCAAGTGTAAGAAAATACTGAAGAACTTAATAGACATTTCTCAAAAGATGTACAAACGATCTGCAAGGACATAGAGTATGTTCAACATCATTAATCATCATGAAATGCAAATCAAAATCACCATGAGCTATCACCTCACACTTACTGGAATAGCTTTTACTGAAAAGATGAAAGATGATAATTAAGTGTTGATAAGGATGTCAAGAAAAAGAATACCCTTATATACTCTTGGTGTGAATGTAAATTAGTATAACCATTATAGAAATTGATAATGGATGTTCTTTTAAAAATTAAAAATAGAGGGCTAAGTGTGTATCTCAGTAGGTTAGAGCACTTGTCTAGCAAGTGCCTGGCCCTGGATTTGAGTCCCCAACATCACATAAAACAGGCATGGTGGTGCATGCTTATAATCCCAACACTCAGGAGACTGAGGCAGGAGAATTATGATGTGGTCAAGACCAGTCTGTGCTACATACTGACATACAGATTGAGACTCTTTCTCAGAGAAAGAGAGAGAGGGGAGGGGGAGGAAGGGAGGAAGGAAAGGAGGAAGGAAGGAAGGAAGGAAGGAAGGAAGGAAGGAAGGAAGGAAGGAGACAGAACTAGCATATTGTAGAGGTTCAGCTTATTTGTGTCAACTTTATTGGCCTGAGAGCTCCCTAGGAGAAAGAGTAAAGCACATTTCTGTTGTGTATCTGGTTGAATCGTGTCATGAGGTGTGATCCTGGGTACTGTACATTGTCCCTGGGTCTCTCCTCTTTGGTACTGTCCCATTGTCTCCTCTTTGGTATGGTCTCATTTGCCATGAATGAAGTATTTTTCATTCACTATGTGTTTACACTATGACGCCTCTTCCTTGAAGTTACCTAATCACAGACTTGCTTCCCTAAAGTCATGAGCCAATTAAACCTTTACTCCTTCCAGTTGTAGGTGCTTATCAGCAATGGGATAGGTCATTAATACACAGATGATCTAACAATCTCACCAAAAGATATCTATCCAAGTGATATTAAATCAATATCTTAAAAAGGTATTTATGATTGTATGCTCATGACACCTTTTTTCATAATAGCCATACTATGGAGCCAACCAAAGTATCTATCAACAGATGAGTGCATAAAGAAAAAGTGTTTTGTATAAAATAGAGTATTACTACACTAAGAAAAGAAAATCCTACCATTTGCCAAGGGAAGATGAATCTGAAAGATATATGTAAAAGAAGACAAACTCACAGAAACTGAGAATAAAATTGAGGTTATTATGTGCTGGGAGCATACAAGTATAAAAAACATATAAATATAAATGTTTTAGTGGTCAGTTAAGCCCAGAAAGATAGCCAAATAAATTCACAAATAAAGTTTGGAGAGAAAGACTAAGAAAGAATAGGTCCACTGGTGGTGTCTGCCCAATAAAGAAGTTAATATGCCCAATAATTTCCTAAAAGAATATTTGTCCTACAGTCAGCCTGAAAATCTCAAATTAATATGGAAATGGAAAAAAAATCCCAGTTTCACGCAGTGACTTTAAATTTCCTGACCAAAAATGTTTTAAAATTTGAAGAGGACTGAGAATCCTTATTTATAAGAATGCTAAACCAAAGATGGAACGTTGGAAGAGTCATTATTACAAGGAGGGTGTGAGAAGATATGAGAATTAATGCGATTCTGTGAATGATCGCCTGGGAAAGGATATGCAATTTGGTAGAATCTACTTACATAAAATACAGTTTATGAGCACTTTGCTCATAGTGATTATGATGTTACTTTTAAGCATGAGTTCACAACGAAAAACTCTTGCCAGATCTATCTCATTTCATTTATGGATATTTCTATCTTGGTCAAAGAGAACAATGCTCCACTTGGAAATAATGTTTCTAAATTTTAGCACATTAATGGACTTAGATGTCTGTCATGCAATGCCTGCGAATAAGATAGAAAGATTAGCCTGAATAAGAGTTTAATAATGTAGATTTGTTATCTGTTTAATAAGTACTCTCAATGAACTAAATTGATGTAACTTTTTTGAGACAAGGTCCTACTCTGTGACCCAGTCTGGTCCTGAACTCACTTTGGAGCCCAGGTTAACCTTGGCTTCACAGCAGTACTCCCGTCTCAACCTCAGGAGTGCATGGATTGCAGGTGTGCGCCACCTTGCCCAGCTTATGTGGTGCTGGGAATGGAACGTAAAGCATTGCACTTGCTAGGTAAGAGCTTTAACTGCTGTGCCATTCCTCCAGCCCCTAGAGTGACATAAATGTTAAAAGAAGACTTACATTATGTGATCTTTGAATCTCTTCTGTTAGATGTTTTAAAATTAATGACTATATTAATATGAATAATAATAGTTGATTTTTACTGAGTCTTTACCAGACAGGTTATAGGTATTTCCTCATTTGATCTTCTCAAAATATATAACATATATTTTAATATTAACCCATTTTAAACAAAAGAAAGCTAAAAACTGTGTTATCTAATTACAACTGTATAAAAAAGCACTCATGGCTCATGACCAAAGCCATTTTTCTAACCCTAGAAAATTTTTAGAAATAAAACAGAATGGATCACAATGACCAAAAAAGAACAATTAATGCTATTAGAACCTATAGACAATCAAGAGTAATTCATGATTAACAAATCCAGCACATCTAAGATGGGATGCCTAGACATTTCCAGGTAAGAAAAAGTAAGACCGTGAAGTTGCGGATGGGTCATTCTCTTGGTCTGTGGCAGCCAAAGGCAATCGAGAGAAAACTATAGCATGCCTTAACAAGAGAAAACTGTAGCATCAACCAGTGCGGGTTTCTGAGGATTAACAGCGGGATAGTTGCAAAATTCTGCTGGAGTGAGAAGCTCATGAAAATAAAATGAATAATCTGGCCTTGGGCAATTACGGTAGGCACCTTCAGATCAAAACCTTCAAGGCTAGTGTGATAGCCTAAAGAATTGTTTTCATGGTTTCTAAAGGGTTCAAAGACAAGACTGTGAGCAAGATTGTATGGTAAATGGCAGTAAACGAGAGTGGTGGGCAAAGGATCTCTGGAACTTGAAGCACAAAGTCCACAAGCTCCTCCTTCCTCCTTTTCTTAAAATCCCTAGAATCTAACACAGATGAGCTCTTTCCCTTAGAATCTTCTCTGAATTATATTATCAGTAGCTGATGCCTTTAGGATATGTGAATGCATAAGCTATAATAACTAGCTGGCAGAAAGTACAACCTCTTTAAGAGGTATACAAGGACTTGGATTGTATATATTATTTCAGGCAAATGTATTAAAAAAAAAAGATGAACCAGGATTCTTAATCATTCAGGATTCAAGAGAAAATACTAGTATTGTAAGAAAAGGAAACAAAATTGCTGGGAACATTAAGCTTATTAATATACCCTGACTTTTTTTTAACCTAGACATGAGGCAATAAATGGAACCAAGTTTGTCCTTAAATGTGAATAACTAGAAAACTTGGAATGTAAGTTACACACGCGCACACACACACACACACACACACACACACACACACACCCCTGCATATATATGTATATTCAAAAGCAGTTAGAACTTGTTGAGCAGGTTGCTAGAAACAAGAACACAGCTAGAAAAGCAGAGAACTCTACCTATGTCATAGGCTGAATGCTTAGTTGAACATTTATAAGATAAAGCTTCATGAGTTCCAATTAAAAGGAAAATGACCACAAGCCAAACAATTCTCGCTCTACTAGCATGTGGTTGTGCTCAGTCTTATGCCCCAACATAGAGCAATTTCGATGAAGATGCAGGATATTCAGTGTAGAGAAATCTCTATGAAGATTCAGGATGTTTATTATAGATCCCTATGAAAGTCATGCTTGGTTCTTAAACTATACAGTTGCCCCCGAAGTGTGGTCCCTACAGCCCTGATAGGCCTCCAAAACTCTTTCAATAGGTTCATAGCATCCGACCATATGTGGCTTAGGAGCTCATAGAGGCTGCCTATTGTGGTTTGGATCTAGAATGTCCCCCAAAAGCCTCAGGTATTTGGATGTTATGGATTGTCTATAATAATATATAACAATGAGCCGTTAAGAGATCGGGCCCAATCTAGAGGGGTGGATTATGGACATATAGCAGATTATGTGCGTGTGGTAGAATACAGGCACATGAGAGTTTATGGATTACAGGCATGTGGAGAATTGAGGCCTGAACCTGAAACCCTGAAGATGACCCCAGGAGGGGCAGACCACTGGAACAGGGCATGGAAGGGCCTGTGCTGTTTCCTTCTGCTGAGGTTTAGTGTCCTGGAATGCCATGAAGAGATACCTCTGGCACGTGATTTCAACTGTTGCCAAACGCACATGTGTGGACTGTGACTTTCTGAAACTGTGATTTAAAATAAACCTTTTCTCTCCTAATTTGTGAATGTTGAGTATTTTGTCACAGTAATGAAAAAGTGACTAAGATATGGACTAAAGGCATTTTTGCTCAATAAGACGAACATGAGTATTTTTGGGTGCCAAAGACAAAATGTTAGAGTTTAGACCTACAATGTTTCCTAGCGTTTCATGTGTTTGGATGTGAACTGAGTCATGGGAGCTCTATACTCATCACTGGATTCACCCATTATGAGTTTAGTAGGTAAACACACCATTATGATATAAGACCTTGGTGGTTACCGGGGCCTGGCCTAGAAGGTTGTATTCTTGCTCCACCCTCATCCCCAACACCTCTCTCTCCTCTTCCAGGCTTTCATGAGTAAACAGCTTTCTTCCACTGTGCCCTTTCACCAGGCCATTTCTGCCTTAGACCTGACAAACATGAATTAAAATTATAAGTCAAAATAGACTTCTTCTCATTTAAGTTGTGGGTAGGGACTGTTTTATCCAAGGCAGCCTTTAGAGGGGAAAAAAAATATATCATGAGTTCCAAATAATAAGAAATCATCATAGATGAAACAATTCTGAGATTATTTTAAGGTACCAGAGTGTTCAAGATGTAATGTGCTAACATGGAGAAACCTGTGAAGATTTAGGATATTTACTAAAACCCCCAATATAGTCGTGCTTCAACTTTAGGGTTGGACTTCCCAATAGTTCTCAGAACCTGTGGCCTGTAAATTTCTGCAGGAGCCTGAAACCCTTTCCATGGTTCTTTAATTTCACAATTATTTGCATAATTATAAGAACACATTATTTGCTCTTTTTCATTATACTGACATTTACCCTAAAGGTATAAAAGTAACTGTAGGTAAAAACACTGATGATTCAGCATGAATCAAGGCAGTGCCACCAACGTGCATTAATCAGTCATTGTATTCCTCACCTAAGTGCATCAGGTCAACATTTAAGAATAAATGTTTTGATGAAGCTGTAAACGCAATTTATTTTATTTTATCTCAACTTGTTAGCATATTTTGATTATCCTTAATGATAAAATAGATGCATACATAAAGGACTTCTGCTGTACATTGAAATATAATTATCTCAAAGAATAATACTTATACAATTTTCTAAGTCATCAGATGAAAGTCAGCCTTCCTTCCTCCTTTCCTTCTATTCTGCCTGCCTTCTTTCCTTCCTTCCTTTCCTGCCTCCTTGCTCTCTTTCTTTCTCTTGCCCTCTCTGTCTTTTTCTTTTATGGTACTGGGAATTGAACCTAGAGCCTAGCACATCCTAGACAAGAGTTCTGTCAGTTAGCTACAACCTAAGGCACAAAAAATAACAGTTAATAGAGGTTGATATCATTCCAGAAAGTTTCAACTTAACAGGGCTCAGATATACACATATAGCTGGTACAGATATCATTTCTGAGTATCTGAGGCTAGTTCTGGAAAATATTAGCATTTGAATTGGTAGGCTGAGCAAGATAATTGCTCTCACCAAATAGGCAGACTCATCCAACCAGACCCAGAACACCCAGGGACCAAAAGGGCCAATGAAAAATAAATTTATTGTCTCTGTTGGAGGTGAAATATGTATCTCCTTCCACCTTTGATCATTAGTACAACTAATTATTGAATTTATGGATTGAGATTTAAATTTGCACTATCAGCAGCCTGACTTTCAGATTCTGATCAAATTATACCACCAGCTTTTCTGATCCCACAACATGTATATTGCAGATCATAGGATGTTCCAGAACTATACAAATAAATTGATGTTATTCACTCTCTATTTATACACAGCATACATTCAGATATATGCATAAATTATATTAATAATATATTAATCATTATGTTTATATTACATATATACATATTATGTGTATATTATGTATACAAACATTCTGTATGTGCATATATATTTTTATATATATACAAAATGTGTTCTGTATATATATATAAATACACACATACAGAATACACACACACACACACACACAGAATGAGTTCTGTTACCAACAGAATACCAACATAACTGAATCTTTTTCTATTGAAATTAGGAACAAGGCAAGGAGTCCATCACTTCTTATCAACCATATGCCTATGTCTAGACATTTCAATTATCTAAGTCAAATAACAAATAAATATATAATAGATATAATAAATTCCAGAAATAAACTGTTGCAAAGTGTATAGAAGAAATGATTGTTCATGTAGAAAATCATAACATTCAAATCAACTCCTAGAACTCATAAAAAAGTGTAACAAGATCATAGGATGCAAGAGGAATATAAAAATATCAATTATATTCTTAGATATCAGGAAACACTGGATGTAAAAACAAAATCTTAAATTACATTTTTAGGTTGCCATTAAGTGTGAGATCTAGAAATTAAAAAAGGAACAAGAGCTCTATATCAATAATTAAAAATGGCACGCATACCTTTATAAATGTATAATATTCATGAATTATAACATTTAAGACTGTTAAGGTATTAGTTTGGCTCAAAACTATTGATTCAACGCATTTTCTACAAAACTTCCAACAAACATTTTTATAATCACCAAAGTGATTCTGAATGCTTTGTGAAGATTTGAGAAAAATTAGAATAATCAAAGTAAACTTTTAGAAGAACTCAAAAAATTCACACAGTCTGATTCAAAGTCTTCATACCTCGTTGGTAATCAAGGCAGTTGAAAAGAGAGGGAAATGTATCTGTGAGCCGAAGTAGATGATCAAAATATAGAGCCTCCATGAATATGATAAGCTGACTTTCAACAAAAGCATCAAAATGATTAAATGAGGAGAAAATTGCTTTTCAACAAATAATGCTAGATCAAGCAAATGTGAGTAACGAAAACTGAAAATTGACCCTTACCTCTCATCTCACACAAAAATTAACTTGAAGTTGATTACAGCTCTAAATGCAAAATCTACAATTCTTAAGCTTATAAAAGAAAATATAGGAAATGCATGAAACTTTGTGGCATGCAAACTTTTTTATATATAAATAAGGTAGAAACTATAAAATGAAAGAATATATCAACTTCACCAAAATTTAAAACATTTATACTTCTACAAAAGCTTCCAACTTTGTAGGCAAAGGGAGGCAACTTAAGACCATCATGCTTAGTAATGCGAGTCAGAATCAGGTGAAATATCGAATGGTTTCTCTGATATGAGAAACCCAGATCACAATGACATCATGGAACTTAATGTGGAAAAAATAATGGGAACTTGGGGGAGGGCCAAAAGGAGAGAGGGGAAGATCTTGTAACTTTGCCATGATATGTATGTGCACAAAATGCTCAAGATCAATGTAAACCTTAAATTTTGCACTTATACATATCACTAAAATGGAGAAAAAACATTTACTCTCCTAAAGGCGCCATGAACAACAACCAAAAAAAAAAAAAAAAAAAAATAGCAAACCACAAAATGGGAGAAAAAAACAGGCAGTGTAAAATCAAGCAACAGCCTTGTGTTAAGGATGCATAAATTTTTCAGAATTCAATAATTAGTCATGCACTAAATAGCAATATATAGATAAAGAATTGGAAGCTTTTGGTTGCTGTACGTTGTGATATATCTCTTCCAATTCTTTATCTATATATACTGCTATTTTTCCCTCCTACACCATGTGAGAACTCAGTAGAAGGCATAATCTATGGACTACAGAACAGGCCCTCACCAGACCCCAAAGCAGTCAATGTGTGTACCCTGAACTTTCTAATCTCCGGAACTATGAGAAAGAAATATTTGCTGTTTAAGTCATCCACTTCATTTTGTTATAGCAGCCTCAATGGACTAAGATGCCATCAAAAGCTACTAGAGTCCCATCAAAACTACAAATTCATAATCAGAGCATAAAGAAAAAAAGTACTTTAAGCCTCCAGAGTTATCAGTAACATCTAGGAAGTAGAAGATAAGGGCATTAGAAGAACACAAGCAGAAAAATGTAGATTATGAGAAGCAACTAGATTTGTTCCATGCAGTAACAAAAACATTCATTCATTTATTCATCATTAACTAAAGAGAGAAGTGGAGCAAATATATATTAAAAGACTACCAAGTAATCAAAATGCAGGGGCTGAGATTTAATAAGATTCTACAGTAACAAAAAATATTTGGATAAATGCAAATATTGATGGGATAGCTGCTAAGATTTAGGAATTAGTGAGTTTTATGGCATGATAGAGGCTATATCAAGTAATGATCTCTGTTAGAAAAACCTCCTGAGATGGTTAAAGGTGAAATGTTATGATTCTCAGCTCTGTGCTTTAGTAACCTGAGAGAAAGATAAAGATATAAATATATATGAACAAGACTGATTGTGCATTCATCACTATGTCTAAGTTATGGATGCATGAGGAGGGCTCATTCTTTTATTACTACTTATGCATGCCCTGGATATTTTCTGTACTCATAGTTTATAAAAAACAAAGACTTCTCCAAATGCCAGCGTATTAAAAGATAAAACCTACACAAAATACGGCCATCCAATGTATTTAGGAAATGCTATTACAAACAAATTTAGATCTTTTAGTTACAGAATTGCTCTTGTTCATAGATAATCTTCCAAAATAGCAGGTCTCAGAAGCTTTTCCTAGACCTTTGTGACCAGAGAACCCATTTTCACGAAACGTTGCCTAAGATCGGTCTTCTGTTGCTCCCCCATTTTGGATTTGAGCTGGTGGAATACTGGATCACATCAGCACAATCCGAATGTAAACATTGACCAATCTGAGAGTCCCAATGAATGCACTGGGTACTACCCAAGAAAACACTTTTGCAGACTTAGCCCCTTTGAAAGACCTACCAGTGAAACAAGTAAAACTGAAATCAGGTCATAAGAGAAGAGAAATTAAACTGGAGAAAAGAGACTCTAGGAGAAATAGGACGGGTCTCCCCCATGGATCCAGGAGAGTCATGGGGAAAGGTTAAGTGAACTGAGTAACCAGCTTCTTAATAAGACCCAATCAGCCAATCAGAGAGCTTTTGCTGGTCAGAAAGGAGAGGCCTGCGTTGCCCAAATATTGGATCGTCTCGGTATGCTTCTCACTGGAGAGGGATAATCCAAGAGAGTTTTGATTATTGCTGACAGAGGATATTGAAGAGGGACTTCTGGCAGTGGTTTAGGGAATCTCCAAGGTCCTTTGTGATTCTGAATAGCTTCTACTTTAGTACTAACAATCTTAAAACTAAGAGAGACTTCCTGGTGTTCTCGGGACTTCGAATATCATTTGCATCTCTTTTGCTTGAGGTGTTTCAGAATGGGTCAAGTAGTAGGGGAATCATCTCTGCCAAGTTACTGCTCATTCGGGATCTCCTCCCTCAGCGTTGTGATGGGTCACTGCGCCGTGGTGGGAGAAGCGAAGCTGGAGACGGAGAGTCTGGAGGGTTGTGTCCTGGCCCGCGTTGAAACTTCCTTCAGCAGCCGTGTGTGCTGTCCTCTCAGGCTCCTACCATGAAACTGGACAGTCAAGGACACGATCCCTACCACTGTGGATATTTGGCCATAGATGATTTCAAAAGTATCTTTTTTGTTTGTTTGTTTGTTTTTTAGCATTTGTTGTTATCCTATGCAGACAATGCCCAAATTATAACTACCCAAAACTAAGGCAGGTGCTTTTTAATGAAAAAAAAATACAGGAATAAATATTTGCAAAAGGGGCAGGTCATCCTTTATATCTTACTTTATGTACTCGTTGTGACTCAGAAGAATAAGGATTTTCATGGTCTGTAAAGACAGTAACAACACTAAGAAACAGAGATAAGCCAGGAATTGGTTTAGGGCCACGCAGCTAATAAAGGGTCTTTATGTCTCATGATGAAGGATTTGGTCGCCTGGATTTGTTCGGATTTGTTTGTTTCTGAGATTATCTCTTGTTATGTCACCCAGGCTGTCATGGTGTCAAGCGATTCTCTTGCTTCAGCCTCCCAAGATCGGGGATGACAGCCATGTGCTACCGTGCTGTGCTAGGCTCTGGGTTTCAACGTTCAACTATAAAACATGTGCCCACTCGGATTCTGTTTTGCTTCAGTTATTATTAACTTTTCTTATCATCCTGATTATTATTAAATATTGATATCTTTCCAGGACTGATGACAAAGGTAGTCACGGTTTAAATATAAACAAAAGGTATGTATCGTCTCTTATTTACTACATGAGCCTTAAATGTGTAGGATTGCTCTTTTAAGAAACAACAGGTCTTTCAGAACTAGCATTTTGCAATATCCTTTTGAAAGCATATCTACTATCTTCTCAGCTGTATGATTTTTGTTCAAATGTAAGTGTGAGCTGTTTAGTAAGAACTTCGTATCAGCCCATTCTCTTAATAATTTCAGGTGCCTGTCTAGCTGATTTATAAATGTGCAAATTTTCGGAGTACTGTATTCCCTCACCTGAGCTTTGCCAATAGCCGCTTGGCACGGTTTTCATTATACTCTAATAGTCCAAATTGGTTTGCTTCAATTTTTCTGTTAAAGCGAGATTCCAGGGAGGAGTGCACTCTCCCTGCCATTTTGGGATCATCAGCTACTTATCTGTCCTCACTGATTACCAGCTTTAATTTCCCCGACCTCTCCATTTCCCTGGGCATATTTATAAAGAAGCCTTCTCTGCGCTGCACTTTCCGTACGAGCTCCTGTCATCTTACCACCTTTGTCTTTTCCTCCCACTTTAACTGATGTGAAATATTTTTTGGCCCTGTGCTCTTTCTCAGGCATGTCAAGCGAGAATGCTGCTCCCACCTCGGTCCCTTGTCATACTACATAGCATGTGTCGTGCAATCAGTACTGCCGTGTTTCAGAAGCATTAAAGCACGGTCCTCGTCATTTGACCTCAAGCTCCACTTCTGCTTGAACTATCTAGATAATTGCAGCATATGTGGGTGTTATGGGGTTTCCTTCAGCTCAAATCACCCAAGTAATTGCTTTACTTCTTTATATAGAGAGACAGAAACATGATCAAGACAGATCTAGATAATGGAAGAAGAACTGAGGAAATTTTGCTTGCGGGGTCTTTATTTTGCTGAGAATTGTGATCTGCTTGCTCACTCTTCTGAAAGGAAGTTTCTTCTGATCACCAATATGCCCCTTGCCTGGTGTCCTTCTATTTTGAGTATTTCTCTCTGTGTGAACTGCTCCTTAGCTGGCCAGGACTCAAATGAGTTTTTCCATAATTTAGAGCATTTTTGGGTCCCTTCTACATGCTTTTGGTGAATGATATCACCCACAGCATGTCACTCAGAGATTAAAAAGTTCGAGAGTATCAGACAACCTCCTGGCCTCCCTCCACAGACACCACCATTTCACATAAAGGATAACTGAGACTTGAAGAGATCAAATAAGTTACATAAATTTCATAGAACATTATTGCAGGGGAAAGACCAATCACAAGGTATAATTCCTATGTGTTATGCACCCTAAGAAAACCCCAGGCTGGTTTTATTTATTGTTAGGGTTTGGATCTGGAACATCCCCCAAAGGCCTCACGTTTTCGCAAAGTGATTGAAGCACGAGGATCAATTGGATCAAATGTATTCATCCACTGATGATTTCCTGTGCTGTTAAGAGGTGGGACCTGATTGGAGGGATGGGTCAGTGAGGGGGCATAACATGAGAGGGTACATATTCTTGCTCTTATTTTGTTATTGCTCTTTGATTCCTGTCTTCCCACACATGATCAGTTTTTCTCGGGCTAGGCCCTCCACCATGTCTTTCCATCATTGCCGACCTAGTCCAAAGGAACTGAGACCTCTGAAACACGACCTAGAAGAAACTCTTCCTGTAGGTCGTGGACACTGGCTGTTGTGTCCCCGTGACAAGAATATGCTTAAGATGCTTATCTTTTCTCAAAATGCATGTGGAATTCAAAATAAAAGTTTAGTTATCTCTAAAAGATAATACAGGGAAAACAGAATCTGAGTAAAGAAAAGAACAGAAAGAGCCTACTCGTTTCCTCGAGACAGAGGGATGGTGCCATGGACAGGAGATGGGTCTGCTTCCTCCCCCTCATCCTCTGCAAGGCGGTGCAAGAAGACAGCTCTCAGGCACTGATCAAATCTCTTAAACAAGCACAAGTGCTATTTTGAAAACTTCTATCATCTAAAAATAGACTGGACATGAATGAGGAAGATCAGTTCTTTGTACGGATAGTTCCAAAGCTGTGGGAAGAAGGTGCAGACAGAAGGCTTAGAAAACCTCGTGCACCCTACTGGTACGCTAACTCCTACAGAAGAGCCCATCTTCCCATCTCAATTCTCATCCTCAAAGACGAGATTCTCCCATGTTCTCCCACAAGCTTGTGAGCGCGCGAGTGTGTGTGAGTGTGTGTGTGTTCCTTTGCAACTGTGCTCTAGGTATGCAAGCAAATGCTTGAATTTTTCCTTCTTGACTTCAGCCTGGAGTCCTTGCGGAAATAACTGCTGACAGTGGACGCTGCCCGCCACTAGAGAGCAGCCAAACCCAACGTTTTCCTGGGCAAAACCTCTTGTTTAATGAGCCATCTTCAAAAGAGCTAGGTCCCTTTGGTCTTCTGTTTCTCTTCTTCATTTCTATTTGTTCTCTGCTCAAACCACCCTGTTAGGCACCTTCAGAAGGGAAACATTCCCCCTGTTTATTCAGATATTATGGGAACAGTGAGCATTGTGTTAAACCTGCCAGAGAAGCCATCGTCAAAAACATTTTGTCTTGAAATTCCATAATTGCGCTCCATCTACACAGCCTATAGAATTAACTGAACCTATGTGAACCCTAAAACTTTACAGATGGAAACAATTTTACAGTTCAGAAAGTTACCCCCATTTGCCTATGAGAAAATAAAATCAGATCCCGGGTGGTTCTTTCCAGCTCAGTGAGGTCTACAGCAAATAGACCACATAAGCACAGTTCTCTGCATACCTTCAGACGGGATTTCTTCCTACAGACACGCCATTTCCAACAATAGCGAAAAAAGCAATTGTGCCTCAATACAGACCACCTTCAGATTTCAGTATGCCCATGTCTGTGTTAATTTAATGAATAAAAAACTAATCATCGCCGACTGGCTTGTCATTCAGCAGTAAGAATTCTCTAGTCTCCTACGATAGAAGGTGAAAGAAAGGAATAAAACACTTCCGGGAGGTAATGTGACGCCACATTTACTCTGATTCACAATTTACGATGTCATTTAAATCCTGTCTCTGCTACTTGCCTCGGGTATTACCTGAGGCAAATACTTATACACTCTCTAAACTTTAGTTTCCTCATCTGCAAGTTGGAAGTCATAACTTTTTACTAAGTAGGACTGTAGAAAATAAAGATAATAATATATACAAATAATTTAATAAATAATAACTAGTTTTCAAAGAGCCTAGCCCGTACAAGGCCCCTGCTGAATTCTTCTTGCCCTATCCCTTTCTCAACTTACCTCCATTTCTCTAATCTTAATCTTGTTACATATTCATTATATACATATGTACACATGTTTTAAGGATGAGAGAATTCTGATCATCAGAAGTTACAATGTAGTGTATAGAATAGACAAATTGACAAAGTGAAATACGAGGAAGGTATCTCTTATGACATTTGAATTTAAACGTAACACATAAGACAAAAGTTGTAAATTATTAAAATTGCCTCCAGAAATACATAGGTCACATAAACCCCAGATCTGCACATCTGAGCGACTTCATTTCAGTCTTTACCTCCTGGTATTTCTTGTGGCCTAAACTCATCGTCTGCTGTGCCCCACGACACTGTGTCGAGCTTCTTGTTTTCTTCCTTAAATGATAAAGATCCCATCTCAGTCACAATGGAGAACTCTTACATCAGGTCACACTTTTCTGGGTCCCTTTCAGCCTTGATTGTATTTGTTGGCCACCTAACACAGATGACGCAACGGCCCCACTGTCAGCCACCTTGGTTTGCAGCCTTTTCAGCAATGCCCTGAGCAATGTGACTTTATCCTTGGCATTAAGAGGCATTTCACTCTACATGTTGTTGTAACACAACATAAATTTCAAACAATGATTGCTGGACAATATTTAGGGAAGGTTTCACAGAACAAAGAAGCTTAAATGATGAAGTGTGTTGTAATAAACTGAGAAATACAGGAGAAAGCAAGCATAGAATCTGAGGTAAAAGAGCATGCCTTAAGAATGGTGAGAAAGTAACATTTGTCGATTGTGTTAACTTTTTGGCATTGTTAACAAGATACCTAAAATAATAACCTAAAAGAAGGAAAGATTTGTTTTGGTTGATGGTTTCAGAAGTCTCCATACAAAGTCACTTGGCCCTGTTGCCGTGGGCCTGAGGCAAAACTAAACATCATGGGAAACACACAGTGTAACAAAGCTACTCAGTTCGTGGCAGCCAGGAAATAAGGAAAGAGAGACAGACAGAAAGAGGAAGGGCACACCTGCTAGGGACCTACTTCCTCCCGCTGAGATCTGCTTCCTAAAACTTTCACCACCTATTGATAGCACCACTTGCTGGTGAGCAACCTCTTCCACACGTTGGAGGATATTCAGGATCCAAACTACAATACTGATTCTTACATGACCTAGAGCACAGCTCAGCCTCCTTAATTTGTCGCATTACTTTCATACGACTGAAAGGTTCGTTATATTTGCCAATCGTGAAAACATAAGACTGAGAACATGCCTAAAGTCTTGCATTCCACCAACAGCAAAACCAGAATTCGTACTGAGATCAGCAGAATTTCAGTAGACATGTCCATTATGACACATGGCCAGAGGCATAAAGAAGCGGAAATGCTGAAATAAAAGGAAAAAAAACCAAACAAACGTGGCATTGTCTGTCTGAAAGGCACTCAACATTTTAACAAGGGTTGATTTTCCATTTTAAAAGGCTTGCTAACATTAAAAATGGTCCCCAGGAATTGCTACTATTTCTTTCTCCAGCTCGGATTTGCTGGCAGGAGATGCCCAATCCATTCATAACCAAGGCTAATCAAGGGGTTAGCACCTAGCAAAAAATGAAGGGAAGTTTGAAGTTACAAGAAAGTCATGGGCTAATTAAAAAATAATGGATGCTGGGTGGAAGAGAAGCTGTGACCAGAGAAGGGAACTCCTACATTACGTACAAATAGTCAAATAACCCCCTCCTTAGAAAAATGTGTCTTGTCTGTCTTAAAGAAGGATACACCCTTTTCCCGGGGCTGCTTTCCCATTAAGTAGAGCCGCCATCTGAATTCTAGTTCCTTTCTTAAGACTTACAATGATTCCATTCTTCAAGGTTAGCTAAAATGCCATTTCTTTCTTAAATGCTTCATTTCATCCTTTAGAGCGGGATTTCATTCCTAATTCTTTTGACCTCGTAAGGGCATTTTGGTTCCTGTCTATCTTGATTCTTTATTGATGGTTTATCTTTCCTATTAGACTCTATAGTCCTGGAACCTACGATAAGTCAATTTCACTATTGAACAAACAGGCTTTGCTTTATACACAATAAACACTCAAAGTATTTTTGGATGATTTTTGCATCCCTTCCAAATGGGTTAGCACCAGCTTTTCAAATCAAAAATCATATGTGCATAAATTCCCTTTAGCTTTCTTTCCATTAGTCATCCGACAGTCACTGCAGTAATTACAGCAGTTATAACATTCCAGGTGTATAGACAACAATGCTTAATCAAGAAACTTGCCAAAGACGGACTTCCAAAAATAAAACTGGATCAAAAGATAAGAATTCTGCATAGACTTAGAGACAAAATATTTATGATTAATGGTCTGGAAGTGATTAGAGCTTTTATTAAAGCCACTTAATAAAAGCTTTTTGATCAGAATAGCTTTATAATTTCAGGTTTCAATATACTAGAAGTGATGTCTAAAACCTAACAAAAGAGACAAGACACTATTGTGGTAAAAAAAAAAAAATGTAATGAAATATCAGCTCCAAAAATCCACAGTTATAGGTAATGCTGAAGCCCAATTCTGCTGGGTCTAAGATCAAAAGCAGGCTGGCTATTCAGAGGCTAGACTCTTGCAGCGTCCTAGTGACTGAAAGAGCCCATCAAAGGTCAGGGCTTAAGCACAATGTCACTGTTTAATGACAGAGAACAGTAGCTTCCTTATCCTACAAAAATGTGTTTGGAGAACGGTGGGACAATCAGTTTGGGGGGACAACTTTGAGATAGTTTCAATTTTTTAAAAATTATGGAACAATGGAAAATACTCCTACATATATCCACTCAGATTCTCAAGTTGTTCTCATTTTACCACAGTTGATACACAATGTCCTTGATATACACAAATATGAGTGCATCTTGCTATTTTTCGGAACAATTTGAAAGGAATTTGCACCCTCAAATATTTGCATTTTATAACTGCAGTAAGCTAATAAAAATTAGGAAAATAATAGTGTAACAGTAGTCTATAGTCAACAGAAATTATTCAAATTTGGAAAGTGTCACCATACTGTGTTTTCCAAGACATAAAGAAGAACTGGGCCTTTAAGATAACACATTACATTTAGTTTCATATGACTTTCATTTCCTCAGTTAGTTTCATCCTTTCTTTGTAAAAATCTTTATTCACACACATATTCTTGAAGCACACAGACAAGTGACTTTATGTTTCCTTCTTACTACATTTCAGTTAAATTCTCTCTTCTGGGCCACAACAGAAATGCTATTCCATTGTCTTCTAGACTGCATTGTTTTTAATGAAAATGCATTAATTTAATTAATTTAATGCATTGTTTTAAAACTTATTTTTGTGTCTCCATGATCTGTTTGGATTGGTTTGGTTTGGCATTCTTGATGAATTCAATTACTAGATTTCCTAGTCTAGGTCTTATATTTCAATCATGTATACACTAAGTCTTGTTATTTCCTTAGGTTACTGAGTTTTTGTCCATGTTTTTTAAACTTTTTTCTTTGTTCAAGTCTATATACTTCTACAGTTATATAATCCAATCTACAAATCTTTATTTTGTAGTATCTTTTCTGCTAAAAATTTTATCCAGTAGTTTTTCAAAATTCAGATGTGTATTTTCATAGTTAAATGATTCTTCTGATTTTTATAAACCTCAGTTCTCCCATTATATTTATAGTTTCTTAAACTCTCTGAACATCTTATGCATAATATCTATGAAAAAGCCTTTTCTTGTTTATGTCATTATTTTTTTCTGTGCCTTTTTCCATTAAAGTATTTTTCTTCTGACTATTATAGTTTCCCAATTCTTGGCATTTCCTGCAATATTTTATTAGATCACAGGCATTGTAATTGTCATATTTTTAAGTATCTATATTTTATTGGTTTTTTTAATGTTTGATGAACATTACTCTATAGAAACTTAACTTGCTTGTAGATCAGCTGGACCCCTTCAAGGCTTAGTCTTAAACTTTGTTGCAGAAAGTGTAGGTAGGACTTTGTCCTTTGGCTTAGCTCTATTACTAAATGTGACCTCTCTTGGTTCTTGGGCTATTGTTCAGTAAATCAGCAAAAACATTTAATTCTGGATAATCAGGGCCTGAACATTTCTATCCTTTCTGTGTGCTGTGAAATTATTTCAGTTAATAGCTCCATAGAAATTGTTGTTTATTCAGCCTCCTCATTTCTTCTTATACAAATAGAGAGTAATACTCAAAAAAGACTCAAGATAACTTTTACAAAGTTTTCAGGAGGTATGTGCACATATGTGTACATGTGTGATAATGGTAGCTCCCCCTTCTTGGATTATCTGTCATAAAAATTCTGCTTTCCTAACCTCTGATCCTGTTTGTCCTAATTCAGTCACCCTGTTGTTTGTTGCATGATTCTATATCTCACTCTGTCATCTCAAATGTATCATTGGGCAAAAAGTCAGATTAACCTAAGAAATTGCTTATTTTGTTTTCTTACTGAGA